>BPLR01012479.1:0-54172 GCA_021605095.1 Caerostris extrusa
AGTGTAAGATAAGGGTGTTTACAAGCGTAGAATAAGGGCTTGATGGTCGAGTGATTAGCCCTCAGTGCTATATGTTTCGAGTTGAGTCCCGGCGGGGCTATGGATGTTTATAGTGGTTCGGAATCTACTTTAAGCCGTAGATCCCGGTCCAATATGACTATTGGGAGTAGGGCTGTCAACTCTACCCCGTAAAAAGTCACGGAACCAAGTCAGACTTCTACCTACGGGTGCTAAATCAACCATGAGACCACATGGGCTTGGTCGAGATGTTGCCAAGTAATAACAGGGACGTAATGGTAAGAAACAACAACATAAGTGTAGGAATCTTAAAACTGAAAAAAATTCCGGTATATGAAGAAAGGTCAAGGAAAATACAGTTCATTAACGGGAAGCGAAACTTCATGTCCAAACATGTTTCCTTAGATTCGAACAAGAATCCCCACACTGACACATGATCTAATTGAGGTCATTACAAAGACCTTTAAGAAAAAAAAATCTGATCCGAATCTTCTGGATTAAGGGTTAATAGTCCCACTCAACGACATTCAGAAACACTAATTGCAGCCTCTCTAAGGCAGTTTACAGAAAAGTAATGTTATTGAACTTTGGCTTTGTGCCATATTTGAATCGTGTGTCTCCTTGACATTGTGCGTGCGACGGCTTCCGTTTCTCAGTGGAATTAAAACTTGGAGAAAATTAGTCACCAGACTTGAGGTTACTTTATTTAATTTCTTTTTTCAAAGTACAATGTATTGTTTTTAAAAATTTGTTTTTCAAGATTTTTGTGAACCACTATCGATATACCCGTTCTTTTAAACGGAAATAAAAATAAGTTTCTATTGTTTATTTTTTTGTTATGTCCATCATTTTAATTTATTAAAAACAATTTTCATTTTCTGATGTATTTTACTTTTTCAAAATTCAGAATCGTCAATAAATGAAATTTTTTTATCAGAAGTTATTTTAAAACAAATATTTAAAATGGTTTTTAGTTTACAAAGGTTTGGTTTAGAAAAAAACAAACCAAAAATGGTTTTTTAGTTACCACGAATAATTGAGATTTATTATGTTGAGAAATTAAATATATAAAGAACTAATAACTATATAATACTATATCACTTACTTAAGTACTAGCAAAATATTTCGAGTCAAAATCGTTATTATAATCATGCTTCCTCCTAACTATTGGCAAGAGCGCCCCCTGTGGCGTTCAGGAGAAATGCTCAGTTGGACTACAGATTCAGTAGCATATTTCGCTCACACTGGGCGTAGCCGTGAGTATCGGGCTTAAGGTTAGAAATGGAATCCTTCCACGAATAGATAATTATCTGTCTTTGTTGGGTTGAGATATTTCAGGCACATATTTGAGAACTTACAGCTTTACTGACATGATCACAAGCACCACACATACAATTAGAGGCATACAATATTTAACACATTTAGTTAAATATTGTATGTCTCTAATTGTATGTGTTGTGCTTGTGATCATGTCAGTAAAGCTGTAAGTTCTCAAATATGTGTGCCTGAAATATCTCAACCCAATCACAACCAGTTACAATCTGGTTGCCCAACCTGCATACTACAGTATTAGATTTTACAAACTGTAAGAGGAGAAAATTTTGGGGCAATTTGAACAGTTTTTAAACAATTCTTATTAAAATATAAAAGTTTTTTATTACTAAACGCATTGTTTTTAAATTATAGAATTAATATTTGAATTGTTCATTAATTCACAGCGAATAACAATTTGCCGCGATACATTTTCGGACAAAAACCGCTAAGTTCCGACATCCTCAGAGCTACAGCAATCAGACTACACAATGCCTGCAGGAAGCCAAAGTTCAGACTGAAAACTAAAACGATTCTTATTGGAGAAGGAAATCACGTGAGTTATTACGTAGAGTATGAGATTTCCTGCTTTGCGGCAAAACCGGAATTTAGGACTATTTATGCCAGGGTTTCTTTCCCAGTTACAATTGGAAATTTCTTACAAATCACAGACAAATTATCTTGTTGTTGTTCTAATACAGCTGGCAATACAGAGATATACACTCAAGAGCCAAAACATTATGACCACCTGTCAATAACGAGTTGGCCCACCTTTGGCGCGCAACACAGCTGCAACCCGCCTTGGCATGGATTAATACCACCACTTAATTCCAGTTAAATACCACTTCCACCTGATAACGTGCCTTCCACGTCATCCAGGCGAGTTCATTGCAAAATGTAGAGGTGGTCATAATGTTTTGGCTCTTGAGTGTATGAAAGTAATATGACAGTAATATATGCGACATATAATATATATGACTGTAAAGAGAAGAATTGATCTTAAAAATTCTTGTAGTAAGCTAAACAATTAAGCTTCAATTAGTAATTAAAATGCATTGAATTTTTGAAAATAAAGTAGCTTTATTTTTCTTTCTAGTGCAGTTAGCAATAGAGACAGTTTATCTTTATAACCATAAGCAAGAGCTACACCGCTGTTATTCATTTCGCACTACCAAGGGGCACGTGCAGTTTGAAGATATGCTACGGACGCGAGTAACACTACCCCATAACTCTTTACGATTCTAGTAGATTGGGATCTACGGTTTAAAGTGGATTCCGAACGGCTACAAACATCCATGGCACCACCGGGACTCGAACCCAAAACCGGTGATACCGAACACCAGAGCGCTCGACCATCAGGCCCCAAATGGCAAATTATTAATAATTGTATTCAACATTCCTTGTGTAAAATTTGTATTCATCAAAAGTTCTCTATTATTTTTCGATTATGTTTAATTAATTTAAGGTGATTTATTTTTATCTGAGAATACGAGGTGCCTTCTTTCCACATATCCAGTACCCGTTTTTGGGGGTCATTCCATCATAAAACGGGTAGTTTAAAGACACCTGTTTAATGTACAATAAATAATTAGTTCTGGCTAGCCTGCTGTATGTAGGCAATCTTTTGTTTTCCGGAAGCTGAAATCTTTCTAGAGCTGAATAGATGGAAACCAAGATAAAAAGTTTAAATGACGTCATAAAATAACTTGGAAAATTTTTTATTTTTTTGCAAAATTTATTAGCTTCCCGAAGAAAGCGAGCAAGATTAAAAATTGCACTTGAGATAAGAACTTTTAAGTAAAAGATGCATTTTCATATACAAAACTTTTCTAATTTAATTTAACAATTTTTTTTTTGTGGTGTTGCATAATATTTGAGTTTATTTTCAAAAGAATTCGTTATCAACTAAGAAGTTTTATAAAAGATTTAATTTTTTTATTCATTATCAATAATGACAATAGAAAATCTAACGTCTAACAGGAAGGATAAACAGAGGGAAGAGTTTTCATTTAGAGTTTTTAAAAACATTTTTTTCTACTATTTTTGAAATAGGTCTTCAAGTTTTCATTTTAAAATGTTTTATCCAAGAGATAAATTATTAATGATGAAAAATTATTAGCAGATTATCAAAATGATGAATAAAAATGCATTTTATTTTTGCTTATCCCACTTGGTAGACAGCAATATTTAGACCAAGCCCAAGAACCCGTGTGGTTTCATGGAAGGAGGACAGGGGGAGGAGCAGCTTCTGTTGTGATGGAATATCCGTAGATAGAAGTCTGATTTGGCTCCATGTCGCTGAAGAAGGAAGGCAGTGCCAATCGGGATAACTTTTAGGCAGTGCTAGGTATGATAGAAAATCTGGGAAAATCCTACCAGATAGTACGACTCACAAGGAAATATGATGAAATCACAAACGCCATCGAGGCTCCTCGTTTTTTGAGACAGTGTCTACAAAAAGCCGGCAGCAGATTGAACCTTCGCCCTAATGCTCACCAGCGGCTCCCGTGGTCCCTGAGCCACGAGATGGGCATAACAGTAAATCATCATCATCATCAGTGGCGTAACAGCCCCATGTTGGGCCAAGGCCATCTCCCTACTAGCTGATTTCGAGACGAGAAATTCTTTTTCTTTTTTTTACGGGGTAGGGTTATCAACCTACACCCTAGAGTTCTACAGCCATATTAGACCGAGATCTATGGTTTAAGTGGATTTAGAATCACTACAAACATCCCCAGCACCGCCGGGACTCGTTGTCGACATCTGTGCAACCGAGCCCCAGAACGCTGGTCACTTGGCCATCAGGCCACAATAAAAATCCATGTCCCCGCCAGGATTCGAACCTGAAGCCTGTGATACCAAGGGCCAGAGTGTTAGCCAATTGGCCATCATGCCGCCGATAACAATACATAATTTATAAAATTAAAATAATAATAAAAAATCGTATTGTATTTATCTTTTTTTGAAAAATTTAAATTTTATATTTATATGAATGCTCCTTTTGCTATTTTATTTATTAATCTTTTGTGATTGCGAATGACTGACATTTTAAAATATCTCAAAATGTATTTAAAAAAATGCTCTAAATATTTTAGAATTATGAAAATGACTTATTTTAATAGAAATGCGACAGATTTAAAAAAAAAATAAAATAAAGATAAAAAAAAAGTGGAATAACCGTTTTTCAACAGACCAATGAGGGTGTTACATATATAGAAGCTTTTAGTGGACATAAATAGAGGGCTGAAAATGTATTTTTATGTTTTAAACCATCAACATTATTGAAGTGAGGACAAACAAAGACGACGAGTATTAAATGGAACAGCAAGCTAAATATCGCGATGATATCCAAAGCGGAATAATTGTTGAGATTCACGCAAAAGAGCTATTAAACTAACTGAACTCTTTGTGCGGAGCCTATTCTTTTATGCCGAAGAATAACGATTGCAGCTAGTTCAACTTCAATACTAAAAGTAGTAAAAATGCAGTTATAACAAAGGGCAAAGAGATGGTATCATGTCTGATGTTTCACTGAAAGTAGGGTAAACTCTTTCTCATTTCATATACGATTATTTTGTACAGTTTTGTATGAAAGCATGGGCGAGAATCATAATTATTTGGCTATAGTTATTGTTATTCCATTTACTTTTAAGAGTCAATTTAGTTCAGTAGATCTCAAACTTTTTGAAGTCGTGGAACATTTAAAAATCTGTGAATACTTGTAAGCGCACTATGTGCAAATTACTGACATATAAACATTCTCTATAAACGTGTCACAGTTTCATGTACACAGATCGTTTACTATTTGCAATCGGCGGAGTCTCAGAGGCTGCAATGGAAATTTTTTTTAATTGAAAATCACGTAGTCGCTATCTCTTCTAGTAGCCTATCACGGAAGTGACCTATTTTTCGGAAAAGTTTGGTGACTTTTAATGTGAAGAAAAAAGACAAAAAAATAACAACCAAAAAAGGTTGTTGTTGTTACTAATATCCTTCGTGCAGGAAACCTACACCAGCACTGCTAAGGATAATATGCAGCTTCGCTTTATGAGGGCTGAAGACTGACTAAACCTCAAGACAGCGCTCTACGATCATATTAGATTGGGATCTACGATTTAAAGTGGACTCAGAACCCCTACAAACATCCATGGCACCACAGGGACTCAAACCCGTAACAACGAGTGCCAGAGTGCTTGACACTCGACCATTCAGGCCTACCAAAGAGGTTAGTTGTTTGTAATGAAAGTTATCTTTGAATAGAAAAACTGACAAGAAAAGCGTGACTATGTTTATTTTTTATACCAGGAAATATATTTCTACCAGATTCGTGGCTCAGTGGTAACATGCCCTTCTGGTGACTGAGGGTGGGCAATCCGCTGGGACTTTGTTGTAAACACTGTTTTTAATACACGAGGAGCCTCGATGGCGTTTGGGATGTTCAGCATCATGTCTTGTTAATCAGACTGCTGGTGTTAAGAGTTTTCCTGGTTTTCTTCCATACGATGCGCAAAATGCGGTTTAGTTCTCCTAAAAGTTCTCCTGGAAGCCACTTTCCTCCTTCCGCAGCGACATGGAGCCAAGTTAGACTTCTACCTACGGGTGCTTCATCAAAACAGTAGCTGCCCCCTTTCCCCCCACCCATGAATAGACTATTGAGGTTTAGTCACAACAAAATATTTCTCTGGAATACCTCAGGATTCATTCAGAAATCTTTCACGGCTCACCTTTTGAGAATCACTGACTTAGTCAAATAATCATTGAAATAAATTATGAAATGTTCAATTGCTTGAAAATAAATTTATTTATTCATTAAATTACTGCTGTACATTTTAGTAATAAAGAGTGTTTGTATATTGGAATGCCAATCATAGTAACTGAAAACTATGAGACAACACATATAATTCTCAAAATGCAACATATTCTGCCGTTCCAAAATATGGGACATCCTTAATCACTTTCATAATTATTAATAGTTTTTTACAAAGTAATACTTCTCGAAATGGTCTAACTAACTAAGAAACTAAGTCAGGCTGCGATGTAAAGCGATTAGCAAAATTAATTAAAATGGTTACTTAACTATAAAATCAAAATTTTCCTGTTAAGGAATCTGTGTGTTTTAGCATTGATTCGGATTAGAAAACACATACCCATCAAATTTTATTACATAATTCTAATTAATTCCAAAATCATAAACTTTTGAAGTGGGGATTATATCCTAATTTATAAACGTTTCATTTAGCATTAGGAAAATGAATTATCTTGCTACTATCTTTTGTAATAATGTCTAGGAAACAACCAAGAAACATTTCACTAATTTTTATTAAAAACATTAAAAACTGATGAAGTAATTTAGAATGTTTATTTGTATTATAATATTATATATATACACGTTTCTCAATATTTTATCATTATTATATCATATAAACGCTCTGGCGCTTGATGACACAGGTTCGAGTGCCGGATTTGGGGCATGGAATGTTTGTAGCGGTTCGAAATCTACTTTAAACTGTAGATACCGGTCTAATATGACTGTAGAGCATTGGACGTAGGGCTGACAACCCTACCCGATTAAAAAAAGAAACTACACCCTTCTCGAAATTTGTCAGTAGGCAGACGGCCTTGGCCCACCATGGTGCTGTTGCGTCATTGATTGTGATGATGAAGATGATACATGAAATTTATAAAATTCAAAACATTTTAATATAATAGACAACCTCATACAGCTAAAGTAAATAGCAAATGGTATTAAGTGTTTTTTAGGTATCCCTAATAATATATAGAAAAAAAAAAATATAAAAAATAGAAACATTCCATAATTGTTTGAAATGTTGTTTAGTTTCCTATGCTCGGCATTTTCGTCTGTGGTTTATTTTACAATGGACGATCCTCAAAATACCACAAAAATGATAACATTTCATTTCCACTGCAATAGCAAATATATGGCGAATTCAGCGTTACACAAGGAGACGGGTTGCTGCACTGCACCCATATTTTGTTATCACAATTGAGAAAGAAATTTTACAAGAGTGTTTTCAGAAATTCGTACTTTTCTCTTAAACTCCTTGAGTTAAAGAGAAAATGCTTCCTATATAAGGATTTATTATGCCCATCCCTATGATACACGCGGAAATTTTTGATTTAACATCATTTGTCAGGTTTAAGCCAACAAACTTTAGTTCGGAAACCAACACGTTATTCACAAGATCCTACTGGCATTAACCATATGAAATAAAAATATTTATATTATGTTACAAAATGGAATCTAATCTAAGCTGTACAAATTTAATCATATAGAATTTTCATAAATCCCTGCATATAACATTTCAATAAATCCCCATCGACATCAATTATTATTAATATCAAAATATAATACTTTTTGTGTAAAGATGAGTTGCTTGATCTGTAATACCCCTTCCATAAAAATCATTTCTTGAAATATGAAATCATTTACGAACATATCTGGAAAATATGATTATCTCTTTTTATATTATTTCTATGCATCAATTTGGGTATGCAAATAGCCAAATGACCTTTCAAATCTAATTAGCCGGATTGTTAAGCAGAATAGTATACCGTCTAATATGCTAATGTCCTTAATAGTTAGTGGTAATATACACACTAAATCATTTCCTGGATAGGCACACAAATCATCAGCTGAGCTATAATATTTTTGTTATCCATAAACATAAATTAAAGTATTGGTCATTATTTATATTATTTTGAACTTTGAGAGTATTTCGAAACATTCTGCAATAAAATGAATTGATATGTATTGCTATAAGAATATTTGCTTTAAACGAATTTTTGTATCGATTTAAAAGAATTCTAAAACGATGCTATTACAGTAGTGCTGTGAGACTAGAATATTATAATGGCTGCATACTGGACTTCTGAATTAAGAAGTTGAACCAAAAGCTCTCGTGTTTGTAGTAAATCTGCAGGCTGGAAAATCCTTCTAGTTGGATTTAAGAAAAACAAAGTATGGTGATGGGGCGAATCCCTGTCTTTGAAGGAGTGTTCGTTCTCAATTTTGGTGATACCACAGATTAACGTCGATCCATGATCTAGCCATTTACAAATTATAACATAACATGGCAATATAACAATAACATAAAATGTTCATTTAACGTCTCTTCGCAAAATAGTCTACAAGTTTCATAGTTTTATGGACAAAAGGTGTAAAACCATAAATGCCCCTAATGAATAAAAAAAAAAAAATACAAGGCTAATACAAGGTAGTATCTTGGATTTCAGGTTCCAAACTCGAAGAGCGAAGAAGAATCGAAAGCTTCCTTGTTGGTGGATTGGGAAGATAAATTTTAAGGCTGAAATTTCCTTCCACTAGGTTAGATTGAGGAGATTTGGTTTGGTTTGTCGATCTACGGTCATATTGTGAAACCGTGAAACTTGTAGACTATTTTGCGAAGGGACGTTAAATGGCCATGTTATGTTATGGATGCTATAAGTATTGCGATGTTATGTTATAATTGTTAAATGCACACTTTAGGTTAATTAGATCGGGACCTACTGCATAACTTGAATTCCGAATCACTTACAAACACCCTGACACCGCCACGATTCGAACCTGAAGATTGTGGTACCTAAGTTCGATTGGGGAGGGGAGGAGTGTGCTGGCTTTCATATGTCCAGAGTGGCAGATTCCTCTATTGTGCGGCCTGGTAATGCTGAATCCGCTACATATCTGCTTACAGAATGGCAAACCAACATGCTCGGAAATCGAAAACAAATACAATTTAAATCGGAAACTCATACAAATTTAAGAAAAGTAGTATCCACTTTTTGTTTACATTTGTAATCAGTTCTGAATAAATTAGTAGATCATGATTTCTGTGATCAGTCGTAATCAGTGATTGAGATTTGAAACTTTTGAATAGAGATTTTTATTGGTGTATTTAACTCCCTGGCACTACAGCTCATGGTGGGCCAAGGCCTTCCGCCTACGCAGATTTCGAAAGAGGAGATGCTTTTCTTTTTACGGGATAGGTTTATCATCCCTACGCATAACAGCTATATTAGACCGAGACATACGGTTTAAAGTGGATTCCAAACCATTACAGACATCAAAGGCACCGCCGGGACAGACACGTTGCCTGTGGCAACGAGCTCAAGAGCGCTATCCTCTCAATTGGTGTATTTAGCATGTTGTAAATTGAATTGATGAAATACTAAAAAAAAACCTTTTCAGGATAAATCTATGTAGTTTTCTAAACATTGACTCTCATCGGAAAAGGTATGGCCTAGGTTTCATGACTTTACGAAGACCTGTATGGTATGACCTACAAAGATTTGATTGGGTTTATCAGAATTAATAGTTTCCAAACTTGAACTATAAGTTTGGGAACTATTAATTTCGATAAACCCAATCAATATCTTTTAAATCTTTTAAAGTTTCTTATATTTTTTTAAGAGTATGTTTTATTAGACAGACCAAGTAGTTGAAATCATAATTCAAAAAAGGGAGACACAATTGAAGGACGTGGATTGATGATGCCATCAAAATCCTTGAAGCTTAATACAAAAAAATTAGTTTTCTTCAAACTTGTTTACAATTGATTCACATTTGTTAGTTGTGTTTCAGAACTCAATTATGCGATTTTAGTTTTTGCCATGGCAACAGATTTGGAACGCCAAAAACAATTGAAAGAACCTAAAAATATGTATATATTATTGATTAATTTTTTAAATACGTTTATATTATTTTCTTAGCATTTATTTAAATAATTTCGTTGCAAGATTGAGGGAATAAAATTTATTGATATAAAATAAAAACACTTATTACAATAGCCTTTATTATTGTTATTAATTTAAATTAAAAAAATCGCCTCTGAAACGTAAAACGCGTTTGGTATCTGCTTAGCTTTATCTCAAATATAGAAATACTAATATCTATAGATTCTCCGTAGTTATTGGTAAAAATAACAAAAAAATTATGGATTAACTATGAACTACGAAAATAAAAATTGAAATTTTATGCAATGCCCTTTAAAAAAATTGAGAATGTCTTTAATTTCCATTAAAAAATGTGCATATAGATAATATATTGTCGAGGGCCAGAATGACCGAGTGTCTAGCTTTCTGGCGTTCGATGCCACAGGTTTCGGGTTCGAAGCTCGGCAGGCCATGGATAGGCCCGGCATGGCCATGGTAGTGGTTCGAAATTCACTTTAAACCGTAGGTCCCTGTCTGATATGACTGTAAGAGCGGCACGGAGCCAAGTCAGACTTCTACCTACGGGTGCTCCATCCCAACAGAAGCTGCCACTCTTTCCCCATCAACAATGAGTTCATACGGGTTCATGGGCTTGGCTTAGATTTCTACCAAGTAGGATAAGAAACAACAACATTTATTGTAGCTATTACAATTTTCCTTTGTTGTTATAAAGAACTGTTAGCTTATGAGGTTTTCACAGAATAGAGTTTAGAGAAAAGTTGAATATTTGTAAGTATTGATATAAATTAATATTTGCTATAAATTTTAATGAATTTTTTTTTACGGATGCACTGTTCATATATTATATATATTTTTACAGTTGCACTTTTTCATTTTTAAATGTTGGCAGTATTATGTATTTATAGAAATTATAATATTTTTTCATATAATAAATTACATATGCAATAAATAATTTTATCCCATGTAATGGTAGCATTGGAAGTGTGAGGGTCGAGTGATTAGCGCTTTGGAGCTCGGTGCCACAGTATTCGAGTCCCGGCGATGCTATGGATGTTAGTAATTATTCAGAATCCACTTTAAGCCGTAGGTCCCGGTCCAATACGACTGTTAAGCGTAGGGCTGACAACCCTACAATGTATAAAGAAATCATCTCCTGTCTCGAAATTTGCCGGTAGGGAAACGGTCTTGACCCACCATAGGCCAGTAGGATTTGTTTGGTTTGTCTCTCTACGATCACCTTTTGCACACTTTAGGCTAATTAGACTGGGAAATACAGTTTAACGTGTATTCCGATCCATGGGGATTCGAACTTTGAAGTCTGTGGTACCGAAGGCCAGAGTGCTAGTCAATTGATCATCAGGCCGCTGTACATATTTGAAGAAATGTATGAATTTCAGTTTGAGTTAAAGGTAGACTTTTCTATCAGTGAATTCATTTTATGTCTTTAAAACAAAAGAATTATTATGTGTGCAAATCATCATATTTGGCTAAAAAGCCCATAATGGAAGAGTCTACCTGCCTGCTGGCAGATTTAAAAACAAGATAATTTTTTTCTTTTTGCGGGATACGTTTAGTTAGCCCTACGCCCAACCCCGTGGTTTATCGCTCTACGATCATATTCGACTGGCACCTATGGTTTAAAGTAGATTACGGACCACTACAAACACCCGTAGCACCGCTGGGACTCGAATCCGAGGCCTGTGGTACCGGGCATCAGGGCGTTAATCGCTCGGCCATGTTTGCAAATCAAAATTTTTCAAAAAAAATTCTTTTTTAATTTTTAAAAATATAAAATTCTAAAACTTGAAACTCAACTTGAAAAAAAATTTATTTTATAATAAACAAATTTATTGTAATAATTTACTTTTTTTTTTTCAGAAGATGGATCGAATATTCAGTTTTGCTTTCCGTATCATCGCCTTATAGTTGATAGTTCTGTTGACCAAAAACCTTCTATTAGATTTCAGTTATAAGCCTGAGTTGGCTTGCCAGTATCAAATCTATACGCCTAAAAAAAAATGTTTGCGGATTGTCAAATGGCTTTTTTTGAAGAAGATTATAACAAACTCAATGAATAATCTTACTGGCTTTATTTTTTATCAATATAATATAAATCCTTTATAATGAACAAGGATCTTTATCTTCTTAGAGAAAACATTTCCAAAAGCAATTTTTTCATCGATTGGGTCAAAAAAGCTTTACAGAAAAGAATGGATTAGGAAAGATAAAACTAATATTCTTTTTTTAAGGAGTGGATTTGTCTTGTTATTTGTCACCTTCTTCGATTTATTTTTGTGTGATAAGATTGATAAATTGTTATTGTGACATTGTTAAAAAAAAACTGTTACACTAAATATTACTACAGTTACTGACTAGTTTAATGTAAAGTTACCAGAAAAATGTCAGGAAAAAAAAGTCAATAGCATCAGTACAAGAAAAATATATTTAAATAAATATTTAAAAACGTATTTAAATAAATATTTTGTTTGAAAGTAAATAGCAAATTCTATTTTGCTTAAAAACGATTATATTTAAACATTTATTATAGCATAAAGAGTTCTTTTTTATGCCCTTTTCTGAAATTTCTCAGTTGAATACTAAATAACTGTAGTTGTAGCAAATTTTGAACATTTATCAAAGTGATATCACAAGGTATTTTCATGGGAAAGACACAAGGGAATTTTACAGCGTCAGACCAAGCCTGCAAGATGTCTGTGTACTTTTCATTTGCATTTTTCCAGAAGTTCTGTCGCCTACTTTAACAATTGCTCATAATAAAAGTGTATATTTCTTGTAACCGATAAAGAATTTCAACAAGGTCAAATATATGTTACCTTATCTAACAGAAACAAGCATTTGAGATAATTTCTAATTTGGGCACTACTTGCAACTCCTTTTTCACATAATAAACAAAGCATTTAGTCCACATGAGAGATCTTCTTCTTCACTGGCGCAGCGGCCTATGGTGGGCCAAGGTGGGCCATTTCAAGGCAGAAATGTGACTTGTGAGTGTTGTGACTCATCCTCAGTGTCCTGCAGTGCGAGACGGACATACGATGAGCAATCTACTCATGGATGGAGGATAAGGGGGTAGCTTTTGTTCGTGATGGAGCACCTGTAGGTAGATGTCTGACTTGGCTCCGAGTCGCTCTTACAATCATATGAGATCGGGACCTACTACTTAGTGGATTCCGAACCACTACAAACATCCAAAGCAACGCCAGATGTTTGTAGTGGTTCGAAAGACTCGAACCGGAAACCTGTTGCACCAAGTGCCAGAGCGCTAGACACTCGGTCATTTAAGTCCAAGGCCGAGATCTGTTCTGTTACGGTCAGCCCTACACCCAAATGTGGGAGATATTATCCTATATAAATTAAATTGTTTTAAATATTTTCATAGAAACAGATAAAATGTGTTGATATTTTTTATTATTTCCAGGTATTTTTATCCTTTAAAATACGTTTTTTGTTATTTAATGTTATTCACAACCTGTGGTTGGTTTGTATTACTTCTGTCTAGTAGAAAAGAATGCATTAATCTATACTCACAAGAAGAAAATTATAATAACTGGAATGATTTTTATATGCATAAGAACTCGTATTTGCGATACATAAAAACCAGAAAAATATACGAGTAGAAAATCTGAAAATAATGAAGTTCTTTGTCAAAACACCTTTTAGTTCCACTTTAAATTTCGGAGTATCAAAACGAAGACTGAATCCATATACTCCTTTTTCTGAAGATTCATGTCTCAGTTCTCTTATTTTAGACATGCAACCAGCATTTTCGTTTGCACAACCAAGTAATTACAAAATGCAGTTATCATATAAAAATCTCAGTATAAAAAAAAAAAAATAAAGCAACTGGAAAACAACAAGAAGTATTTCCATTCTGAAATGGGGTTGTAATAGGAAGACGGACTCACCTTTTGTGCTTTTCTTTTGTCAGCCCTCTGGCTCTGGTGGTAGATTCGGGAGAAATTGGAGACAATGACGGGTACTGGTAAGGCGATCACCAGTACGCCGCTCAAAGAGCAGATACCCCCACGATTTTACCCGTGGGTGTGTCTGGTACCATGTCTCCGTACCTGGGGGAAAAGAAAAAATAAACATCTTCATTCTTCTATTACCTGCGAGTACTATAGATATCAAGAGTGGTAGTTTTTAAAGAAATATTAATAACAGTAAAACATATTAAAAGGTTCAAGGACATTTTAAGAAGTAGTAATATAACCTATTTCATATTAGAGATTAATTTAATTATAATAATGTTATGAACCAAACATTGAATTTAGTATGTATTATATACATTATATTATATTATATTATTATCTACATATTATATGTTGTTTAATATTCTACTTGGTCAACAACAACATCTAAACCAATTTCATGAACCCGCGTGTTCTCATGGAAGGAGGAAGTGGGGCAGTTTTGTTCGGGATGGAGCACCCATAGGTAGAAGTCTGACTTGGCTCCGTGACGTTTAAGGAGAGCAGTACCTTCTTGAAGGACTTTTTAGGGGAACTACCTCGCATTTTCGTATCGTATGGGAGAAAATCCGGAAAACTCCCACCAGGTAGTCTGATTCACGAGGCAAATTGTTGAACATCACAAACATCATCGAGTTTCTTCGTTTTTTGGAAACAGTGTCTAGAACAATAGCCGCCAGCCGATGGAACCTAATGCTCACCAAATGTTGGCAATGAGCCACGAGTCGGGCATATATTATATATATAATACATATTACAGATATTATTATATATATTATATTATGTATTGTACATTTTATATTTCATATATATATATATATTATCATTAGAAACCAAATATTGAATTTGTAAACAAGTGATATATTTTGGGTGTTACAAAATATTATGCTTTTTAAATAATTATTATTCTTACTTCTATTCTTATTTAACTACTATTATGTACCTGACAAAGAATATACATTTCTCTATCATGGGGATGAAATACCACAATTCTTCCCATGGGAAAAACGTTACAGGGCTTTTCTCCGGATCCATCCTGAAGCTTTTAGCTTGGCTCCCTTATGGGGTTACGAGCCAATCATCCGCAACAACAAAACCCAAAGCACTATTCACCAAGTCCTTCCAACCCAAAACAACAATAAGATCATATAATTTTAGCACAATGTTTTAGCAAATGGTGCTAATTAATATACATTTTCATGGTCTCAGTATTTTGTAATTCAAATTCTATTGCGGATAATTGAGTAGCTGTCGTAATCCTCTATTCAACGCATTCTCTGCTGAAGATGGGTTCGCGTGAACACATCAAATGCGGATTGCATTAGGGAAACGTATCACGGTTGGTTCTGCAGCTATCTCATGATATTATCCCATTGCTTCTCATATTCTCAGAATGAATTGAGTCCTTTGTTACAGAATGTAAATGAGACCACAAACAGAGAAGATGTGACCAGGCTCTGTGTTTTCATTTTTCATGGATGAAGAACATGTTTTATTAGTTAAAATTAAAAAAATCTTTTCATATATTTTTTTTTATTGTTGTACAATTGTTAGGGCCTGATGGCCGAGTGACTAGTGTACTGGTGCTGGTTATCACATGCCTCGGGTTCGAGTCCTGGCTATACCATGGAGGGTTGTAGTAACTAGAAATCTAATTTAAACCGTAGGTCCCGGTCTAACATGACTGCAGAGCGTTGGGCGTAAGGCTGACAACCCTACCCCGTAAAAACAAAACATGTCCTGTTCAGAAATCTATCAGTAGGCAGATAGATGGGGTTGTTGCGCTACTGATGATGATGATGACATTAATTGTCAAGAGGTTCTTTTGGAATTGTGGAAATAATCGTTTGATTCTTATTAGTTAGTTAAGTCGTACCTGATGGCCGAGTGTCTAGCGTTCTGGTGCTCGATGCCACAGGTTTCGACTTCGAGTCCTAGCGGTGCCATGGATGCTTGCAGTGGTTCCATACTTTATATATTTAGGTTTCATACTTTATTAGTATTTTTTGGTTGCATAATCCCCTTTAAACCGTAAGTCCCAGTCTAATATGATTGTAGAGTGATGGGCTTAGAGCTGACAACCCTATCCCGTAAAAAATAATACATATCCTATCTAGAGATAAAATATAAGATAAAACTATATTAAAACTAGTAGATAAAACTTCTATCTAGATAGGAGATAGTTTTATCTGCCGGTAGGCCTATTGGCCCACCATGGGGTTGTTGCTCCAATGAAGATTTATTGATTTGTCGCTCTACGGTCATTTTTTGTGCACTGCAGACTAATTAGACTGGAACCTACAGTTTAACGTGAATTCCGAGCCACGCACAAATATCCATGCCACTGCCATTATTCGATCCTGAAATTTATGATACCAATGGTCGGAGCACTAACTAATTAGCTATCAGGCCGCGCTCCATGAAGAAGTTAATGTACAATTTAATAATTTGCAATGTTTGATTTTTTTATTTTATTTTTAAGCAAATTATTAAAATCCAATATTAATTATAAATTATTATGAAACTTATTTTTTAGAAGTATATAATTTGAAAACCTATGCATCTCAAAATATTATGAATCATGTAATAGGACATCAACATTTTGCAAAACTTTTATAATTTTGGTTGCTGATATAGCAAAGTCGGTAAAATTTGTAAAAACTATTTCAGTAGAAAAATGTTGGTTATAAATACTTGTTGGTTTTTAAATACCATATGGAAAACTAGGCAATCTCATAATATTACGAATAATCTAATATAACATCCACACTTTGCAAAACTTTGATGATTTTGTGTATACAAATATAACTTTTCAACAGAAAAAAATTCTTATTTTTATTTATTAGGGTCACTATGAATTCATATGCCATTTATTTCTGTTAACTTGCTGTGTATTTCAATTGACTTGTAAGACTTAGTTAAAACACTCTTTGAACGAATACTGTGGCCTAAAAAAGTAAAAAAAACAGAACTGTGGTCTTAATGTATCTTAAAAATACCATAGCAAAAAAAAGGCTTATAACAGAATAATAAATACATTTTATTCATGTTTTATAATCTGAAGTATTCTATTTGGAAAGGGTAACAATTTTTCATATCCTTTGCTGAAACGAAGAATTATTATTTCTATTATAATTATAATGTGCAGGTTGTGAAGCTGGATTTAAATTGGGTATGGCTAGGGTTGAGACTTGAGACACAGGTTGGAGAACACACAACTTTATTTACACACCCACAAACATGATACACATACAATATTTAACGCATTTAAAGGCATATAATTATAGATTCATGGAAGGATTTCTCTTCTAAGCCTTAATCCCAATACCCAGGTAAGCGAAGTGTCCGGGTAAGAGTTTGTAGGCCAACAAATATGTATGGTTGCCTATAATATATTTCCTCCCAGGATGAGACTGTAAACTAAACGTTTCTCAGCAACAGCGCTGGTTGCGCTGTACTTCCTCTCGGATGAGAGTTTCGAGGTCTATTTATCATTTCTCCTGAACGCCACCTAGGGCATTCTTACAGTGCGTCGGAAGATACATGATTACATAATATCATTATGGTAAATGTTTAAAAGAAAGGTACAGAAATAAATATACCTGTTCATATACTTATAATAATTGTATACGAACATATATATAATTATATTTATATAATTGAAAATCATAGAAAATGTAATTACAGAAAAACAAACCAAAAAGAAAATGAACAAAGGACTTGCCGTAAATACAATCTTTGTATAAGAAATAAATAAAATTGCATTTTCTATATGCATATGAAAGTAACCTAGTAATGAAATTTCAAAACCTCAGAATTTTAGAATGTTTAATGTAAAGTGTTAATTTTTTTTTTTTTTTACACATCTGCTTTTGTGGCATATATTAAGTATTTATTTACACACATTCTAAATATTCCAAAAGAAAATGGAAAGAAAATGAACTATTGAAAACCTTTGTTTATACTGTGGTGCTTTGTATAAATTCAAAAATAAGTCTATTATTGAAAACACCTGAAACTTTTAATAACCAAAAATACAAGGTTTTCAAATATGTGAATTCAATTTATTTCGATTGATTTTTTTGCGCACTTTCTTTTATGGTGTATGTTTATTCAGATATTTATTTACACATATTCTAAATATTCATAAAGAAAACAGAAAGACAATCATTTGTTGAAAACATTTGTTTATACCATTTTGTATACAAGAATTCAAAAATAAGTCCACTATTGAAAACACCTAAAACTTTTAATAATAAAAAATATAGGGTTTTAAAGAAAGTAAATTCAATTTCTTTTCTTTCAATTTTCTTTTTTACTGATGTCCGAAACTTTTAAACATTGCTATCTAACCAATATCAGCATTCTAAAGAATGTTAATATTGAACAATAAAGAATGTTTAATTATCATTACCACAGAGAAATGCAACACCATTAATCTAATGATGGCATTAAAATAACATGCTTTCAATTGAGTTATGCAGGTAGATTAAATTAGCTTAATTTGAATATATGCAGTTTATTTTGGTACAATCATTTATTAAAGAACAATTGTGATATTGTTGTGAAAACTAGGGCATCTTTTAAAGTCTTTATGACTGGTTAAGTGTATGAATTAAAATATTTTCCTTTTAATATTTTTATTTAATTTAATATTTTTTTTTGCGCAGTTGCTTTTCTGAATATATTCATTTATACATTTTCTAAATATTCAGAAAGAAAAAAAAGATTATCAACAGTAGAAAAACACGTTTATACTATAATGCTTTGCATACTAAAATTCAAAAATAAATCTATTATTGAAAACATCTGAAACTATTAATAATCAAAAATACAGTGTTGTTAAATAAATGAATTCAATTTCTTTTTACTGATGTCAGAAACTTTTAAACAATGCCATCAGGCCAATACCAGCATTCAAAAGAAAGTTTGCGTGTCAACTTTTAACGTTGAGAGACCTGTTTCCTTTGTATCAGTTTTTAATTTTGCACAGTCATGGAAACAGTTAACTGAGAATTAAACTCTGCCAAAAATGAATATCAAACAAACCATGCATTTTGAGAATAATAACTGGGACTTGTACGTAATAAAGGGAAAAACAAGAAAAATTAATCAATAGCATCATTACCACAGAGAAATGCAACACCATTAATCTAATGATGGCATTAAAATAACATGTTTTCAATTGAGTTATACAGGTAGATTAAATTAGTTTAATTTGAATATATGTAGTTTATTTTGGTACAATCATTCATTAAAGAACAATTGTGATATTGTTGTGTAAACTAGAGGCACCTTTTGAAGTCATTATGACTGGTTAAGTGTAGGAATTAAATATTTTTAATTTTCTCTTGAAAATGTTTGCCTGTATCATTTAAATCATTATCGTAAATGCTGTAAAAATAATCATTTTTACATATTGTTTTAAAGTAAGGAATATAAAGAGTTAGTAATTTCGGTTATTGTTGGCTATAGGTCCTTTAAAAATTAATATAGCATTAATTATAAATTAATAACATTTATTATGGTTGTATTTCCATTTAAAGTGACAAGATTATGATAATATTAATATTTATAATTAGTGTTAGTTAGTTATAGCTGTAGTAACATAAATAAATTTCAAATCTATTATCTAAAAATTGTAAATATATTTTGAAATAAAGGGTTATAGATTGCAATATATATTGTTGTTTCTTATCCCACTTTGGCCATTGCCCACATCTAGAAAAAAAAAAAAAGTCCATGAAATCGTGTGGAAGGACCCGTATCATGGAAGGAGGGAAAGGGGGAAGCCTCTGTTGTGGTGGTAGGGTAGGTGGAACTCTAACGTGGATCCGTGTCGCTAAGGAGGAGGGCAGTGCTTTCCGGGGAACTACCACGCATTTGCGTGTCGTATGGTAGAAATACCAGAAAACTGCCACCAGATAGTCCGACTCACGAGGCAAGATGCTGAACATCACAAACGCTATCGAATCTCCTAGTTTTTTGAGACAGCGTCTACAGCAAGTGCGCCAGCGGATTGAACCTCAGCCCTAATGCTCATCAGCGGTGCACGTTACCACTGAGTCACGAGTCGTGCAAGAATAAGTATTATTATAATATAATTGTGGTAAAAGCTAAAAAATAAGGTACATAAATAAATATACATATTCGTATGCGTATAATAATTGTATACGAATATATGTAAAACTATTTTTATATAGCTGAAAAACACCGAAAATGTAATTACAGAAGAAAAACAAAAAAGAAAATGAACAAAGAACTTGACAGAAATACAATCAGCTTGCATAACAAATCAATATAATTGAATTTTTGCATATATATGAAAATAACTTAATAATGAATTTTCAAAACCTCAGAATAAAAAAAATATTTTAGAATAAATTTAATATAAAGTGCTGATTTTAACATTTTTTTTTTGCACAGTTGTTTTTTCTGTTTTGAATATATTTATTTATACAAATTTTTATTTGTCACATTCAGAAATAAAATAGAAAGACAATCAACTATTAAAAACGTTTGTTCCTACTATGATGCTTTGTATACGAAAATTCAAAAATAAATCCATTATTGAAAACACCTGAAACTTTTAATAATCAAAAATATAAGGTTTTCAAATAAATGAATTCAATTTCTTTTTACTGATGTCAGAAACTTTTAAACAATACAATCTGACCAATATTAACATTCTAAAGAAAGCTTGCATGTCAACTTTTAACGTTGAGAGACCTGTTTCTTTTGTATCAGTTGTTAATTTTATACAGTCATGGAAACAGTTAGCTGGGAATTAAACTCTGCCAAAAATGAATCTCAAACAAACCTATGCATTTTGAGAATAATAACTGGACTTGTATGTCATAAAGGGACAAACAAGAAAAATTAATCGATAGCATCATTACCACAGAGAAATGTAACACCATTAATCTAATGATGGCATTAAAATAACATGTTTTCAATTGAGTTATACAGGTAGATTAAATTAGCTTAATTTGAATATATGTAGTTTATTTTGGTACAATCATTCATTAAAGAACAATTGTGATATTGTTGTGTAAACTAGAGGCACCTTTTGAAGTCATTATGACTGGTTAAGTGTATGAATTAAATATTTTTAATTTTCTCTTGAAAATGTGTGTCTCTAACTTTTAAAGCATTATTGTAAATGTTTTAAAATAATCATTTGTACATAATGTTTTAAAGTAAGGAATATAAAGAGTTAGTAGTTTGGTTATTGTTTGTTATTTTTGTTATAAATATGTTCCTTAAAAATATTAATATTATCGCGTTCCTTAAAAGTTAATATAGCATTAATTACATATGATTAATTTATTATTTTATTTCCATTTAATTTGAAAAGATTATGATAATATTAATATTTATAATTAGTGTTAGTTATAGTTGTAGCAATGTAAATAAATTTCAAATCTATTATCTAAAAATAGTAAAAATTTTTTAAAATGAAGTTAATGAAGGGTTTACAGATTGCAATCTCTTAATTGCAGATACATTTTTATGGTGATTCATTTCTAACGGTAGTAACAGTTTCTAAGAATAGCAAATATTTTTTGAAATAAAGTTAATGAGGTTTGCAGATTGCAGCTTATGCAATCTGTAAACAGAAAATAACAGTAGTAACAGTTCAATTCCTTAAATATTGCAATCGGTTTTCCAGATTGTAATAATTTATGCAATCTGTAAACCTTTCATTAATTATATTATTTGAAATAAAGTTGATGAAGGATTTTTCAAATTAGTATCTCTTAACTGCAGATATATTTTTATGGTGATTCATTTTTAACAGTAACAATAGTTTCGAAAAAAAGTAAATATTTTTTGAGATAAAGTTAATGAGGGATTTACAAATTGCAATCTCTTAATGTTTATGATGATTCATTTCTAACAGTGGTAACAGTTTTTAAAAATAGTAATAATTTTTTGAAAAAGAAGGGTTTACAGATTGCATTCTCTTAACCGCAGATACATTTTGATGGTGATTCCTTTCTGACATCTTCTTTCTAGTTTCTTACATATTAAGACATTTACATATTAAGACATATTATTTCTTACATATTAAGACAGATTATTTATTTATTCGTTTAAGAATTTTTTTGCAATTAATTTTGTTTAGTTTTACGAAATTAATTGGAGGACTATGAGAAGAAAAAAAGTAGGGTTTCTGTAAATTCATTTTGCATTTTTAAAAGGCAAGCAATTTTTTAAAAATAAATTTTAAATAACGATAATGGCTGAAACAGGAACTACCAACTATCTTCGAACACAGGAGGTATGTCAGTCCGCCAGTCTGGCGCCAGTCCGGTATCACCTTCGTATGACAGTGAGTTATGTTGGCTGCCGTAATTCAAAATTTTATCAAACGTGAGCAGAAGGACACAAAATCTTAGAGAATTATGAAATAAATAAAGTCTTCGAGAATTATGTGTAATTTACTTACCTGCAATAATGAGTAAAGGAAAATTATGTCAATAGGTCAGATTTCTATATGCTTTTAAGATTTCGGATCATAATTGTTTGGTCACCCCTGACCTTGCACACAGCGATTTTCACCTTTTCTTCCCTTAAAGACATTTATCTTATAGTTATCTTAATGTTAAAATCATATAGTTAAGCATTATGAATGGAGACTACGATGAAATATGATCAATTTTTATTGATGCATATGAAGCCATAAATTATATTTTATTTCTATTTTTATAGAAATCATAACTAATTGATTTGTTTTTGAAACGAGTTTCGTATCTTATGGAATAATTTGGAAAAAAAACCAACAGTTTAATTTCTTTAGTTATTGTCAGGGATAATTAACTAAATAGATATTTAATTAAGTCAAAAATATAAGAGATTTTTAAATATTTTTTAGAAATTATGATTTATTTTTTTAAAGCTTATTTGATTATAGACACATTTTGCACTAATTAAAAAGTTAGTATAAACTAAAAAGTCAATCATAACTTATTTAAACATTTGCGATAATATTAAGGTGATATTTTTAGATATTTAGCTTCACATTATACTGAGTTGTCTGGCAATTTAAAACGATAAGTTTTAAACTAATATGATAAGAAATTTCACGCTTATGCATAGTTTTAAATTGCTTAACATACTTTAATGAAAAGCATACTTTTAAGCTTTATTAAACATAAAACATATTAAAACATATATACATAAAACATATACATATTTATATATAAAACATATAAAACATATATGAAACTGGGTTTATGTACCGTAAATCATTTTATTTTTTAATAAATATTTGTTTATATTTATTTACATTTATGATTCATTATTGCATCATTATATTGCATATTATACTATGAACAAAAGTTGTTTGTTCTTTTACTTTAATCAAAAATGTAAAAACTTTTTACAAAGACTGAAATATAACCTCTTATTTAACATAACAGATCTTAAAAAAATTAGTTTTCGAATTTTTAACTGAAGAAAATTAAGAAAACTTTCAGAACAGAGTTATACAATATGCTACTGGCTTTAAACACAGGGCATTTTGACATGCAATTTACCCATAGAACGCAGGTGTGCAGCAGATTCAGCGTTACTTAGGATGCATTAATGGATGCCATCCACATTGCATCCGCAATTTGAAACGTAATTAGGGAATCGCACTCTTCTGTTTGAAGTTTTCCAGCCCACAAGTTTATCGTACTCATCCCCTGCATAACACGAAAACTTTCAATCAGTCTCATTTGTCAGGTTTCGAACCCGACTACCTCCATTTAGAAAACAAACGATAATCGTCCAATCCCCCAGGCCCAAATTAGCATAACTTAGCACGAAAATGTCGTCTAATATGCATTTTTTTTCATTTTAACATAATTAAAGTCATACGTATAGCCCAGAAAAATATTATTTTATACGATGTAAAACATTTTATTCTGAATTATATGCAATTTTATCTTAAACTCTAACTGTTTCATTTTTATACTCCCATTTAGATTTATTTCTAATTCTATTTTACATCACGTTTCTTAAACTACACTTTCCACCATAAAAAGTGATATTAAATGTTTTTTTCGGAAAGATGATGACAGTTTAATTGCTTTCAAAATGTATGCTTGTACAAAAGGTTAAAAATATATATATTTTTAATGTTTCAAAAACGCTTACAAGACAAGACATAATTTTCCTTTTGTTATCGTGAAACAAAAACCTGCTTAGTTTACAATGCTTGAAAATGTCGTTAGACCTGTCTGAAATCTCTTAATTAAATTTCTAAACGCTTACCTTTCTCCCTCAGTAGCTTCAACAAAGCACTGTTGAAAAGAGACAACTCATTTATTACAGTGACCATTAAATTCTCTTTTACGAATTCTACATAGACCGCAACAACAATTGCCGCAATTGCTACAAAAAAGCAATTGTGAACAAAAGAGAAAGCTGAAAAAAATCATTTCTTTTATTGTCGCAAATATTTCTTCATGTTATTAATTTAAATTATCTGTTTTTACTTGAAACATTTAAAATAATTCGTTTTTCGTTAATTGTTTTATTATAGGCTACAATATTTTATTTTACGAATATTTTCTACTAAGATAATAATTTTTTAATACATATGTATACTAAGTGTGCAACTAAGTTTCTTGATCTAACACATGGGTAGAGCTAACGGCATGTATAGTAAACATACATGTCAGAAGTTGCCATACATGGTTATGTTTTTTATAGATTAAATATCTGCCAATAATAATATGTTGTAATATCAATACATATCGCAACGCAAATATACATATTTTTTAAGAACGAAAATGTCGAGTTTTTGTGCCATATGAACAGCATTTGAACAGAGAGAGCATGAACTTCTCTTTTACGTATTCTATATAGACCGCAACAATTGCCACAAAAAAGCAATTGTGAACAAAGAGCAATGGTGAAAGAAATAATTTCTTTTATTGTAGCAAATATTTCTTTATGTTATTAATTTAAATTCCTGGTTTTCTCCTCAAAACATTTAAAATAACTCATTTTCGTTAATTGTTTTATTATATGCTAAAATATTTTTTTTATGAATTCTTTTCTATAAAGCTGATCGCTTTTTAATACATAGTATGTATATTAGGTACACAACTAAGTACAAATACATGTCAGAAATTGTGGTGCTTTATAGGTTAGACATATGCCAAAAATAATCAGTTGTAATATCAATGCATCTCGCCATATATATATTAACAACGAAGTTGAGTCGAGTTTTGTACCATATAATATACACTCATGTCCATAAATTAAGAATAATTCAGAATCACACAGAAATTGAACTCTAAAATAAAAATTTCACCTGTAGAATTATCACACTCATCTTGAAGAAGAATACAAATTACAGGAAATCACCAGATGGCGCGGATAGTACGTCACAATGACATGTAATACAGTTTTTTATAAGGAATGGTGGCAAAAAGTAAAAAATTGTTCCAAGGCTTTAAAAGCCTTTCAGTGCAATAACCCAAGTTATGGCACAAAGGAAGCATTTTTTTTTACGTGGTAGAATTATCGGACGACTGGAATAGACGTACCCAGCTGAAAATAATTCAGAACTTGGAATCGCCAAGAGTGTCATCTGCAGGCTTTAGCAACGATTCAAGATCCTGGTAATGTGAGTAGATGTTACCGCACAGGGTCGTCCCCGATATTACAACGCCGAATGAGGACCGCTATTTAGCAGTTACTGCCAAAAAGCTTTAGCACAGCATCGGAAGTCTCCTCAGCTCTCTTCAGCTTTTACGACAATTTCAAGGCAGACCGTGTACAGACGCTTAGGGCACATTGGTCTATGGTCGTAGGCCTACATCAGATGTGTTCCACTTACCGCAACTCACTGTCACCTGAGATTAACATGGAGTAGAAGCATGCATTGTGGACACCGCAACAGTGGTCTGGTGTGATGTTTTCCGACGAGTCCAGGTTTAGTTTGTAGTCTGATTCTCGCCGGACTTTCATATGGAGAGCGCCAGGTACCCGTTACCACCAAGAGAACACCATTGAAAGACACCGTTACGGTGGTGCAGGATGGCTCGTTTGGGGAGGAATTATTCTTGATTCCAATGAGCCTGCATGTTCAGAAGGTGTAACGATGACAGGCCACATCTATCGGGGATGTCATTCTGGAGTGAATTGCACGTTTGTTTCGGGGCGCCATGGGTGCTGAATTTCTGTTTATGGATGACAACGCCCGTCCTCACCGTGCAAACATTTAGACAGATGCCTTCAATTGAGGATATCACCCGTATGGATTGGCCAGCATACTCACAGGACTTGAACCAATAGAGCATGTGTGGGAAGGGCTTGGCCGACGAATTGCAGCCCGTCAACCCCCTCCCACCGGTCAACCGGAACTTTAAGAGGGCATTGCTTGATGAGTGGTGTAATATTCCCCAAGATCAGATTGATAATTTGATACTCAGCATGCCTAGGCGTTGTAAGGCCTGTATTGCATCGCCCGGGAGACATATCCATATTAACCATCAACTAACCATGTTATACTGTTTTTGTAAATAGGTTCTTTTTGAAATTTGCTCAGGGAGTAAAAATTGCAATTTTATTAATTAGTCAAACATATAGCATCTTTTTGCTCTTTACCTTTGTTTAATAAATAGACTTTACAAATAAGTCAAATTTGTTTTGCTTCTGTCTCTTTCCTTGCCTTAACTTCATTATCCTTAATTTATGGACATGAGTGTATATATTAAATGGTTACCTTTCGCTCAGTAGCTTTAACAAAGCTCAGTTGAAAGGAGACAACTCATTTATTACAGTGACCATTAAATTATCTTTTACGTATTCTACATATATCGCAACAATTGCCGCAATTGCCACAAAAAACATTTGTGAACAAAGAAAAAGGAGAAAGGAATAATTTTTTTTATTGACGCAAATAAGTCTTTACGTTATTATTTTAAACTCCTGGTTTTTACTTAAAACATCTAAAATAACTCATTTTCGTTAATTGTTTCATTATATGATGCCATATATTTTTTTATGAATTACTTTCTACAAAGCTGGCGGTTTGATGGCCAAGTAGCTAGCGCTCTGGCCTTTGGTACCAGAGGCTTCAAATTCGAATTCTGGAGGTGGCAAGGATGTGTGTTAGTGGTTCGGAATCCACTTTCAACTGTAGGTCCCGGTCTGTTTAGCCCTAGTGTGCACAAATTGACTGTAGAACGATAAAACAAACCAAATATACAAAGCCAATCGTTTTTAATACATATGTATACTAGGGATGCAAATAAGTTTCTGGTTTTTACCCAGTTTGGAACTAATGGCATGCATAGTGGACATACATGTCAGAAAGTTGTGGTTTTAATAGGTTAGACATATGTTAATACTAATCAGTGGTGATATCAATACAAATCGCTACCCGCAAATATATACTATATATATTTTAACAACGAAGATTTGTGCCATATATATATATTTATAAATGGTTGCCTTTCTCTCAAGTAGCTTTAACGAAGCACATTTGAAATGAAACAACTCGTTTATTACGATGACTATTAAATACTCATTTTAGTATTTTACATAGACAGTAACAATTTAACCACAATTGCACACAGAAAAAGCAATTGTGAACAAAGAGAAAGGTGAAAGATATAATTTCTTTTTGAATTTTGCGGGAAGCTTTGTTTTTCTGCTTTAAACTTTTAAAAAATGCAGCTGAATCGTTTCACGAATCACTCATCAAAAACTACCCAGGAAAGTTGGTTTAAAATCTTCAGAAGGGCAATTTCGACACTGAGGATAAGATGCCCTCAGATGCAAGCTGCTTAAACAGGGCGAAATTGTCAATGGGCATCGCTACCGACAACAACTAATCAATATGATGGATAGCACGGGAAACTGCCAGAGTGGGGCATACTATGATATTCACCATGTTTGACAAAGTGACCAGCGATTTAATTAATTAATAACTATTTCTAATATAAAATCGCAGAACTTTTCTTCAACATCCATACTTTTAACTACACAATTTTATATAATCTTTTAATTTTATTAAGAAATTAAAAATTAAAAATCTAAACAATTTTAACGGTTTGATCACAGTTATTCCATACATGATGGTTTTTAAAACTTGATGAATTCTTCACAATTTCTAATTTTTACATTTTCAAAGGAATTTAAAGCATTGTTTTGGGAAAGAGGGAAACAATGCCCTTTTAAAACCCTTTCTTATAAAAAAAATTAGTAATATATGCATCATTTTTTTAAAAGTGGAAATTGCATACATAAGAGAAAGGGAAAGAAAAAGCTTTTCTAAATTCTAAAAAGGCATTTTCCATTCAAGAAATTTGTCTGCATGGCTAAAGCACTTTAGGAAAATTTTATTCATCCTTAGAACAAAAGAGATTTATCAAAGTCGTGTGGAACTCAAGATTGTTTTTAAAATACGTTCGTTTTTCCAAGCGTGATTCAATTATTTTACTGAAAATATTATAGGTTTATTTATATATTAATATTATAAAAAAATATATGATTTTTAATATTTAAATGATCTCTTTAATAGCAATAATGATTGCAGTTCTATCGTAAGCATTTAAAATTAAGGATTTTAATTAAAAATTAATGTAATATTATACAGAAAAACTCTCTTTTTGTGTTTTAAATATACTGTAGCATTTTTACTGCGAGAAGAGTTGTAGCATTCCGTGCTAAGGAGAGAGGAAAGTATATTCTTTAACAAGTACATAATAACAACCTATCACTCAAATTTGACAGCAGATAAGCAGTGCTGTGGTTAGTTGTATAACATGCAATTAGTGTTTTGTACTAATAAGAACAACTTGTCACTCAAATCTGATAATAAGACCTTATGAAATTAGTGATTGTCTGTTCTATCTTCACCGGCCGAAACAATTACAGCTGGGATATGGACTACACCATGACTTGTTGCATCGTGATGGGTGATAGACCATGGGCTGAGAAAGTGTCTACTCCAAAGAGAAGGGAGAGAAGCTGACCCCCTCCTCCTTGACGAATTTTCGTAAAGGGAGGTTTTTGGAGAAGAAAAAGGATATTTCTGCAACGAGTCAACAGAGAGTTTTGTTTTTCTTTGAAGTGACAGAATAGTTCGTAGTTTCTGCCTGTTTCCAAAGTGAACCCATTGTGGTTTCGTGTATCACGCCTGTGATAATTAAGGCAGACCTGGTGAAATATATTCGACGTAGACTCGAGAATTCTGAAAATCTCCAAGATTGCAATGAACTGCACTCAAATTATCTTAAATTTTTCTTTTTTATGTAAATGGAATTCTGTATAGATATTTAATGTTTGTAAATAAAAATTAAAGTGTTCCCCATGAACCTGAAAGTCGCCCTTTTTTATAGGTCTAGTATAGGCCGAAAACATTACAATATCCAAAATTTATAATGTATTAAATGCATAATATGTATAATGCATTAAATATTAAGTGTGCGTAAAATGCATTGAATATTTTAATTTATTTTTAAAATAAATAAGTTATTTTTAAATTTATTTTACGCATTTAAAAATATTAGAATCTTACGTTAGAGTGATTTGTGGTTTTTATTATACAGCATAAAAGCATCGTGGGACAACTCTTAACAAACGCATAATAGATCTTTTAACAAATAAAATTCTTTTTAACTTATATAAAAATTCTATATATATATCTTAGTTAATCATATAAAAGTCGATAAGATCATAAATTACATTTTCCATTTTATTAAAAACTTAACAGGTGTTATCCGTTACAGAAAATAAAATATTTTTACTGTAGGTAAATTTTAATTGAAAATAATACCAAGGAAATGTGCTAAGAAATCAAGAAAAATCAAGTGCAAGTGCAAAACGTCTGATAAGGAATAAAAAAAATTATCTTCTGGAAAATTGTAAAGGAAAATTTTTCCGAATAATTACAAATAAAAGAATTTAAAAAGTAAAAGAAATAATTATTAAGCCTCTTTTAGCATAGCACAATAAAAAACAACAATAACAAAAAGATAAAAAAAAAAAAAACACACATAACTATTTTCAGTAACTATCCATTTTAATATTAAAAGATAATTTCTAACAAATTAAACAGACGTTTTTAATTAAACAAACAATTTTTTATTAAAATGAGTACTAAACACTATCACGTCACCAGATGGCGCTAGATGATCTAGATAAAATTTCAATTTAACTGTAAAGAAAAAAAAGGTTTTTAATTTAAGTAAAAAAATAACTAATGGTAATTATTTCACGATTTTTGTCTACTCATCAGATAAAAAAATTAGTTTTTAAGGTATTATAGTTTCAATCTATGATATAATTTATATACGAGCTGATACACATTTCTGTGTACTATATAGAATTAAAGTATTTATAGAATTTTATAGATTTATTTATGTAGTATATAGATTTTTTTTCAAATAAAGTTTTTCAAAATTTGGTATATTTTGGTGGAAATAGACTTATGCATTCACAAATGATCTACTGAAAGGCGATGAAAATAGAGTAATATTTGTTTCAAATAAATGTAGTTGATTACCTACATGAAATAATTTTCATAACATAAATAATATTTTTGAAAAGATGACATCAATTTTAAATGGAATTTAAAAATTTACAGCTATAAAGTTTCGTTTTCAAATTAATATTCATTAGTGATTCTCAAACTTAAACTATTCTTTTTAATTGTGAAAAGTATATGGGTTGCAAAAACCTAATCTTTTTGATTGCTTTTTTCTTCTTTTTTATTGACATAAAAGTCGCCAAGCAGCGAAAATTGCATTGAAAAATATTTCTGAGAAATTATGAGCGGTAACTTCCATGGTGGGCTACTATTAAGTTCTATGTGATTTTATTGTTAAACGAAATCCCAATGCTACCTATGAGACTCCGCCGTTTGTAAGTTATAGACATGATCATTTAACATTAATTGAATAATCAGAACTAGTAGTTATATTCACTGATCGAGGACTGAGAATTAAACATCAAGAATTGCCTCTTGAAATCTTCTTTAAAAAGAAGAATGCTTGTTAGTAACAGGTGGGCTGAAAAGTTCATAGGTTGACAAATAGATGACGCTACTAGTATTAAATCAATTATTTAATAAATAATTATAATTTTCTTGGTTTTAAATAATTATAATTGTGTTTGCATAATTCATTAGATAAAGTATACAAAACCAGTTCTGTTATTTCACTATAATCTTGATTAGATAGGATTAGTTTAACAGAATTTTTAAAATTTAGATAGTTAACATTAATTTTATAGATCGTTATTTGGTGAAACTAATGTAAAATTTGAAAGTAATATAACTTAACAATAGATATCAGAAATTAAAAGGTATAATTGCTACTTTTTATTTAATTATATGTATAATATGCTATATTTCGAAATTTATATACTATATTATTATTAGTTGTATTCTATTGTATTAATAATTTATTATTATTTGTATTTAGGATATCTAACATATATAGCGTATTGTATAATTTAATATAAGTTTAGAGTAGACATCAGAAATTAAAAAGGTACAAGTGCTGCTTTATATTTAATTATATGTATAATATGTTATATATCGAAATTAATGTGTTATATTATTATTATTTTATACGTTATTGTATGTATGTTATTATTAGTTGTATGTACTATATATAACATGCTATTGTATATTATGTTATATATCGAAATTTGTGTCTCGTGGTCAACTACGGGAAAGTGTAAGTCTATAAACTATATATATGCAGTTTACTACATTTTATATATGTTCGTCCTATTTAAGTAGGAGGGTTTTCGACCAAAACCACAATTAAGTGAGAGGAAATCTTCAATGTATTGATGAGAAAATAAGAGTTTGTCTTTCAAATACACTCATGTCCATAAATTAAGGATAATGAAGTTCAGGCAAAGAAAGAGATAGAAGCAAAACAAATTTGACTTTAAAGTCTATTTATTAAACAAAATGTAAAAGAGCAAAAAAGATGCTATATATTTGACATAATTAATAAAAATTGCGATTTTTACTCCCTGGAGCAAATTTCAAAAAAGAACCTATTTACAAAAAACAGTATAACATGGTTAGTATGATGGTTAATATGGAGTATGTCTCCCGGGCGATGCAATACAGGCCTTACAACGCCTAGGCATGCTGAGTATCTCGGCATACTGAGGTGGTTTCCTGTAATTTGCATATTCTTCTTCAAGATGTGTGTGATAATTCTACAGGTGAAATTTTTATTTTAGAGTTCAATTTCTGTGTGATTCTGAATTATCCTTAATTTATGGACATGAGTGTATATCCTCAAGCATTGAAGAAATCGCTAGGACATAATAACATAAACAATTCTTGTGTTTCACAAACACAAAGAATTGATAAACTTAAGTTTGCGTTTCTTTTATTATCATATCGCATTATTTTTCTGTAGTATTTGACTTAACCATTATTACATATTACTTAGAAATTTGTATTACTATTAATTGTAGGATTTTTAAATGCGACCACACTTCAAAAAGTTTGAGAACCACTGCATTAAAACTATGTTTCTATTTTTGTTTACTTTTATAATCAACTAGCTCCGTTATTTTAAATGCGTCTAGTATCTTTTCTTTGGAAAAAGGAACTTGGATCGTTGCCAATAGATCAGCGAAGAAGAACATCCAGCAAGTTAATCAAGTCATTAGTTCTGGTAAGTTGTATCTCCTTATAAGCAAAAAGATTTACGTGCGGAAATACACAATCTGATTTATAAATATTTTGTAAACAAAAGACAGATAATATTTCTGAAAATTAGGGATCCGAAGAGATGAAGAAAAGGTCATCATAGTAAAATAAAATAAATATTGAAAAAAAAAATTACGTAATACTTAAAAATAAAAAACAAAAAACTTGATTAGGTTAAAGTTTCATCTAATAAAACTACATAAAAATCACCAATAGAAATAATTTACTATTATTGTTATCCCATTTAATTGCATTAATTGAGGTTAACTTGGTTAACAAGGTTATCAATTAACCTGATTAATTGTAACTAACAAGGATTCAAGGTTAATTCTATTAATTGTAAAATTGTTATTGGTTATTTTATTTATAAATTTAACGAATAAGTTAAAGATTATTTTGAAATAACTGCATAATATAATATATTTACAAATATATTTTTGTATTATTTGATTTATTTAAAAAATAATTTTTTAAAGAGAAAATTTTGATATTTTCAAATTTAGGTAATTTTCATTTAAGGTAATTTTTTATAATTTTGTAATTTTTCATTTTTATAAATTTTTTATATTGTTGTCATTTTTTTGTTAATTTTCTTAAAAGAAAATAAATATAATTTCGATTTAGATCATTTTAAAATTTTATAAAGACCTAAGAAACAGTACTTAAATAAATTATTCTTAAATTCTATTGTAACCTACACTGACAAGAGCGCATCCCTTTGGTGTTTAAGAGAAATGGTCAGTCGGTCTCGAGACTCTCCAAGAGGAAGTATAGCGCAACCTGCGCTCCCGCTGATAAATGTTTGGTTACAGTCTCTCATAATGGAGAAGAAGTATATTTTTCGCACGCTCCGGGCGTAACCGAGCATCAGGTTTTCGGCTTAGACGGCTTTGAAAAACATCGACACGTTGAAGTGTGTGAAACAATGCTTTCTAATTATGAAGACAAGTTGAAATGCATCATAACTGGAGATCAGACTGGGATTTATGCTTACGATCTAGAAACAACCGATCAATCGAACGGATATCGTGACAAAGGTGAAGAAAAATCCAAAGAGCACACCATATCATATTATATACGTTACTTTTCATATTTTTGTATTAGTATGCTTTCTATATCTTTTAAATACAAAAATACTATCCTTGTATCTTTGTAGTGGTGCATGTACGGGGCTCCACGTTGGGCGCCAGTTGTAGAGAGTGCAGGTTGGCAACCAGATTGTAACTGGGTGTGGTTGGGTAGAAATACTTCAAGCACAGGTTTGAGAACTCACAACTTTATTGACACACACACACAAACCCCTCATACATACAATTAAATACAATATTTAACACATTTAAAAGACAGATAATTATAGATTCATGGAAGGATAGATTTCTAAACCAAAAACCCCAAACTCGGATAATCACAGAGTGCGCGAAAATACTTCCTATCCGGGTGGTGGCCTGATGGCCGAGTGTCTAGCGCTCTGGACTCGTAACCACAGATTTCGGGTTCGAATCCCGGTGGTGATATGGATGTTTGTAGTGGTTCGGAATCCACTTAATGTCGTAAGTTCCAGTCTCATATGACCGTAGAGCGTCACAGAGCCTAATCAGGACTTCTCTCACCCACATCATTCCCAAACTGTAAAGGGACAATTTAGCTCTAGGCACAGTGATGTGATGTGATGGAGTATTAATAATGGTTCGGAATCCTCTTTAAACTATAGGTCCCGGTTTGTTTTAGCCCTCGTGTGTACAAGATGACCGTAGAGCGACAAAACAAATCAAACCAATCTTTCCGGGTGAGAGTCTCTAGCCAAATAATGACTCGGGATGCATTAAATATATTTTCTCTAGAGTCTGGGGTGCTGTTGCCAGTGAGTAGGAGGAAGCACTATCGCATTTGAATTTCATGTCTTCACGTGATTTCTTGTAGTTAAAAGTTAGTTTGTAGTTTTCCTGTACAAAATAGTTGCTGTTTTGAGTTTTTCGCACCAGTTTAATAAATAATAAACAGATACACTAAAGATTTAAGATCAAAACATTTCAATACATATATAAATCTCTTATTCGTCACATAAATCTCAAATATTCACTGTTGGATTAAATAAAATAAACTAAATATAGAAATAAAATAAAATAAAATAAAATAAATCATTACCTTATGATTATATTCAGTTTCGACTTTAAGAATTCCTTCAAAAGGAAATTTTTCCGGTTAATTTTATACACTTTTTTTCTTTCAATTCTGTTTCTTAATGACGCCAGTAGTACTTGTAAATGTTGAATTAGTACTTTATTTGAGAGTTGATGAAAAAGGTACTTGAAACTTAATACTACTAACAAGGAAGTCTGAGACACACTTAAAGCTGTCGGAAATCAATACTTTTTTTTCACTCTTTTCACATGCTTCAGCTACTTATGCATTCAGTTCTTAGACATTCCTTCTTATTATTTCTGTCTCATACAAATGATTGGATTAGATTTTCATTTTTGTTATTTTTTTTTAAATTGGTATGCAGTGATTTTATTTTTAATTTTGTTGATTCAATTGAAGTGCTGTTTTATTTTGAGCCTGAAAAGATTTGTAATTTATTTTCGTTTCTAAAATTCTGCAATTAAATTTAGAAAAACTGTTGTTAAATATAAATTTTCTGTCTGATATTATGAAATTTTTCTTCGTGCGCATTTTCAAAGCGCATTTATTTGCTTACAAAATAGAAAAATGTAGTATATAATGCGAATAGCTTCAATTCTTACTAAAAATGAAAGAACATTTGTAAATTTAATACTGTAGTGTACGGGTTGTGCAACTAGATTATAACTGGATGTGGTTGGACTGAGATACTTGAAGCAAAGGTTGGAAAACTGACAGTATTAGTTACACCCCCCAAACACCACACTTATACAATTAGAGACAAAGAATATTTAAAACATTTAAAGACAGACAATTATAGATTTGTGGAAGGTCACTATTACCGTGCCCAAAAAAGTAAGACCAATTAAATTTTTTTTTCAAAAACTCTTTATTTATTCTTCCAAACTTATTTCATCGCCTTCCAAAAGTAATCCCATTAGGACACAATGCACTTAGGCCAACGTTTTCAATACCCAATGCATGCTAAAAATGTCAATGGCTGGGACGGCCCATTCAAAATGTCAAAAAAGCGCGCGCCTATTCACGTTGAATCTCTTCAATCGACTCAAAACGGTGTCCCCGGAGTGGTCTTTTGAGTTTAGGGAATAGGTAGAAGTCATACAGTGCTAAATTAGGTGAATACTGTGGTTGTGGAACGATATGGGTTTCATTTTTGGCGAAAAAAAGTCACGAAAAAATCAATGCAGTGTGAGCTAACACATTATCATGACTCAAAAACCAAAGTTGTCTTTCCATAAATGTGGCCTCTTTTTGCGAATAGCGTCACGCAAACGACGCATAACACTCAAATAATATTCATTGTTGACAGTTTGGCCCAGCGGAAGAAATTCATAGTGCACCACACCACGGTAATCGAAGAAAAGTCAACATGACCTTGATTTTTGAGCGACTTTGGAATGAACTTTTCGCCCACAGCCCATGTTGGACCAAGGCCTTCCCAGAACCTTCTTCCATTCCAATCTCTGCTTTGCGACAGTTTCCCAATTAGTTGCTCTGAAAGCCTTAAAATCTGCCTCCGCACAATCGGTCCATCTAAACTTGGGCTGACCTAGTTCCAGTTTAAAATGTCTAAATGTCAATTTGGTTTGGTTTGTAGCTCTACGGTCATCTTGTGTATACGAGGGGCTAAATAGAACTGGATCCACAGTTTAAAGTGGATTCCGAACCATGCCACAGCCAAAGATTCGAACATGAAGCCTGTGGCGAGCACAGGCCAATTGGTCACCAGGGACACCTCATCCTTCTAAATGTCAAGGACGAGGGGTCCATTCGGTGAATAATGGCCAGCAAACCTCATACGTCCAATCTTGATAAATTTAATGATATCTGCCATCATTAAACACACAAAACTCATCAAATTATATGTCATTGCATCAACAATTCATTCTCATTTACAGCACCAAACATATAGTTGTTGAAAAACACCCTCTTTTTCACCCCCTTTTATTTAACTATTACATAATAATAGCTGTACTAGCACGAAAGATGACGCATATGTGTGTTTTTAGGTTGTTTATTTTATAATTAAAGTGTTTATTTCATATTATTAAATCGGCGAAACGTCAGAGACCTACATTTTCGTCGGCCTTCTTTAACATTTATTTATACAGCATTTGAAAGTTCCAGATAATACAGTTTCGGTCTTCTAATTTTCAGGAGGGTGAATTTAAAATGCACAAAAAGGTGAATTCGATTTGCAAAAGTGGGAATTTGAAATGCAAATGCTCGTAGAAATAATAAATTTGTATATCCTGCCCGACATAGAAAATGCAATATCATGAAGATTCGGTTGTATAAATATGCAATTTTCGGGAAATATGCAGCGGAATAAGTTATGTAAAAAGGATCTGAAATGCAAAGTCGATTACGTGATTATGGCGTTGTATAGAAATTGCTCTGAACAAACAATCGCCACACTCTGTCGCCTACGGAGCCCAGAATGCCGAGTGACTAGCGCTTTAGCATTCAGTGTCACAGGTTTCGGGTTCGAGTCCCGCCGATGCCCTGGATGGTTGCAGTGGCTTAGAATCCCCCTTTAAAACCGTAGGTCCCGGTCTAATATGAGTGTAGAGCTTTGGGCATAGTGCAGACAACCCTACTCCATTAAAAAAACATCTCGTGTCTCGAAATTTGCCAGTAGGCAGACGCCTTAGCCCATCATGAGGCTGTTGCGCTAATGAAGAAGAAGAAGAGAGATACTTGCTAATTTTTCTAACTTGATTCAAATGATTGTCAAAATGAAAATTATTCACAGATATATTATTCATTCACTACTTATGATAATTACCTATATTTCACCAAAAATTGCTTTAATGTCTTTCATATCTTCCTAGAAAGATCAAGCTTTCTGTTCTGGGACATACACATATACAAGTAAAGCCTTGCTTCTTCTTAGCACCATTAAGTTAATGGAAATCACCTTAATAGATTGCAACTTTTCCCCCTTAAAGCCAAAATCAATTTGAAGCATAAGAAATCATATTATGTTAGAATAAATCAGAAATAAATAAAATTAACATATTTTACGCAATTCAAAGCACAATTACTACAGTTTATCTGTTTGAAAAAAAAAAAGTAACAAAGCAATAAACGACAAATTAATTTCGTTATCGATTTTTTTATTATAACAGACCAATACTGAATAGGCATTGCCAAAATTCACATTACATAAAGATGTAATGTCAATTAATTTCACCTGGTCTATGCTAAACATAGTTCTAAGCTAATGCTTCGACATTTAATATGACTCCAGTCAAATGATGTCGATAAATCAAATCAGATCTGTTAGCCACAATACACAAAACATTCTTTTAGAAAGAAAGACACTTTTTTTTTTTCTCTACAGATTAGAAATAAATTTGTTCGGTTTTTTTCCCTTTTATGTTCCATTAGACAGAAATATGATTGGTTTCTAAATGATTTCGGTAGCGGTTTTATTTTTAGACGGCGATCAATTATTTGGAACATTACCATTAAATATTTTTGTATTAGTTTGCTTAATAATTAAAATAGATTATCATTTTTAAAAATTTGAATTAATTGCGGGTATTTCTCTGCAAAAAAGGGGACATTGTTTACAGATCATAAATGGTTTTGTCATATCCACCATGGAAGGAGGGAAGATGAGGGCAGCTTCTGTTTTTGATGGACACCCTGTAAGTAGAAGTCTACCTTCTACTACCTGTCGCTTAAGAAGGATTGCAGTGCCTTCCGGAAGGACCTTTAGCGAGAACTACTCCGTGTTTGAGTATCCTGTATACTCGGGAAAAATTGTGGACTCGCAACCGAAACCTGTGGCACCGAAGAGTTAGTCACTCGGCCATCATGTCTATCCCTTTGTTAAGTAATCCAATGCACTGCGCACCATGTCAATCTGTTTGTTAAGTTGCAAATGTTATTTGTTAAAAGTAATCCAATGCACTGCGTACTATCTCTATCAGTTTGTTAGGTTGCAATGTTAAAAAGTAATCCAATGCACTGCATACCGTGTCTATCTGTTTGTTAGGTTTGTCGCTGTACGGTCATCTTGAGCACGCGAGGGCTAACCAGACCGGAACTTATAATTTAAAAGTGAATTCGAACCACTCACAAACATCCATGCCAAGCCAGGATTCGAACATGAAGCCTGTGGTATCGACGGTCAGAGCGCTAGCCACTTGGTCACCAGGCCGCCAAACTCTTTGTTAAGGTTGCACGGTTTCTTGTTAAAAGTAATCCAATGCACTTTGTACCATGTTTACCTGTTGTTGCTATTTGTTAAAAAATGCTAAATGAATATCTTAAAAAACAAACTTTCCAATTTATAGAAAAACATAAAATTGAGTTAATTAAATCTATCCAATGATAGATTAAACGCTAGTCCCTGCACTTATCCTAGATTTTATCTCATCACTGCCCTTTAAAATCGTTATCAGGTCTCCGCGTTCGATCTCCATTCATCAGTCCTCTCTATTTATGGGTCTCCCGGGACAATCTCGAAGCGGCAGATTTATCCTTTGAATTTCACTCCAGAGATTCCAGCCAAGAGGGCAAAGGAAAGTGGTTGCTGTTAATCACTCATCCGTAAATGCAACACGCGCCCGAAAACCCCTCTAGTTTCGGGGATCGCTGACGCTGACAAGTTGTAATTCTTTTTAATGAAGCTTGCCTGGATTCTTACGCCTCGTCGTACAGTTTTGAACAAACTAATTAAAATTTTGTCTTATGTGTGCCTGAATTTCCCTTCTCCACCATTTGCGATTTGACCTATTGAATCACTTTTACAATGGTTTAAGAAGTTTTCTCTCTATTACACTAAAGAATTTAAAAAAAAAAGTTTACATTTTTCTTTAATTTTTGCCACGTGTTAAATGAAAAGTCATCAAGCATTTATTTTAATTCATGCAAATAAAGATAAAATAAAGACATTAAACTGGGAAAATTAAGAAGGCAAAGGAACCTTATTTTAAAAAAAAAAAAATACATTTAATGTAATTTTAGATTAAAAATACAAGAAGAAAAATAGAAAATGAAGAATGTATCTAAAATAGACAAACAGGGGTTATCAAAATAATGGAAACACCATATATTTATAAAGAATCCTTTATTAATAAAGTGTACGACCACCTTTTTGCATGTAATACAGCTTGGATTTGCCTAGGAATCGATTCATACAAGTGCTGAATAGTGTTTAAAGGAATATTGTACCATTATTTATGGAGATATTGTAAAATTTCTGGGAAAGATACCGGTGGAGGATATTGATTCCGTATTGAACGCTCTAAAATAGACCATAATGGTTCAATGATATTCAATGATCAATGATCGGGTGACTGTTCGGGCCAAGGTAGATGTTTAACTTCCTCCACCTAGTGCCCATCAAACCATGATTAGACAAGTCCCGCTGCTTGGGTGGCTGCATTATCATCTTGGAAAATTCAATATCCTGCAGGAAACAAAGGATGGACATAGGATGGACCTGGTCAGCTAAAATTTCTCTATATTTCTTCCCAGTGATCCTTCCTTTCAGGGCTACGATTAGTTCCAGCAGAAAACCATGATACGGCTGCCCATGTCATGACAGATCCACCTCCATGCTTGACAGTTGGAAAAAGACAATCACGATCATATGCTTGGGTAGGTGTCCTCCAAACGTGCACCCGTCCTGTTGTAGGGAAAAGTGTGAAAGCGATTCGTCAGACCATATTACTTTCTTCCACTTATCAGTCGACCAGGTTTGTGATTATGGCACCATTGTATACGACGTTTGGCATTACCATCTGTTACAAGTGGCTTGTGAATTGCTGCTCTGGTGTAAATATCCTGTTTATGAAGGTGCCTTCTAACTGTAATGATTGATACTGAGAATCCAGATGCTGATTGAACTCTGCGGTCACTTTTGCTGCAGTTGTTCGCTTTTGAGGCAGACTTTAGACACCGTACCTCTAGAAACGCCTAAAAATTGGGATGTTTCGGTTACACTTATTCCAGCTAGACGGCTCCTACAATTTGGCCTCTTGAAAATCTGAAAGGTCCGACATTTGATGCGTTTGAAATAAATCCAAGACTTACAGAACTTCAATAAAGCTACCACATACTAACAATGAATACATTTCAATTAAAAAATACTGCTAGCTATTATTATATTTTAATGTTACGAAGCGCATTAAAAAATGTGTCACTTTTATTCACAGGTATTTCCATTATTTTTAAAAACCCTGTATATTTTTAATTAATATATAATTTTTACTATGGCATTTGTTTGGTTTTTTTATTTCCAATGGCAGATTATGAACAGTTACAGCATAAAAAAAAAAGAACAACAACAAAAAACCAGAGAATACAACAAAACATGCTGAAACAGAGTTCATTAATCTAACAATAATGCCAAAGTTGCAGATCTTTTAGCCACTAAAAAGTGTTACCAGGTGCACCACGGGGAGGTAGATCTTCTGCGCACCCATGGCATTTGTTGCATACGTGAAACGCATGATACCTTAAATGTAGACGCAAAATGTTTTTGAAAGAAATAATGTGAATGAATTAACCCTAATTGCCCCTGTGGTAAAGTGTGTGCGAGAGGGCTCGAAATCGAACACGCTGGTGGCGTGTGCTGGAATCACTGGTTTTAAAAAGAAGACGCGTTGGTTTGGTTTGTCGCTCTATGGTCATTTTGTGCACTCTTCAAGCGAATTAGACCACGACCTGCAGTTTAATGTGGATTCCGAACCCTCACAAACATCCATGCCAGGATTCGAGCCAGAAAGCCTGTAGTACCAAAGCCAGAAGCGCTAGCTAATTGGCCATCAGGCCGCAGAGACTCATTCAAGATTGTGACTCCGTATCGAGATATTCAGTTTACCTAATGTATTTGGTTTGTCGTTCTAATGTCGCATCTGATGATGTGGCCTTTCTGAGCCTTATTAAGTATTTAGCATTAAGTATGAAGTATTTAGAGTTTATTTAAAATTGTGTCCATCTAGTTGGTAGTCAGGTTTATAGAAACAAAGTCTAGCCTGTTTTTAAATCATAATTAGTTCTATCAAATATATTTCATTTAATTTGTAGTCAGGTTTATAGCAATAAAGTCCTGTTTGTTTTTAAATCATTAATAATTCTATCAAATCTATTCCATCTAGTTTGTAGTCAGGATTATAGCAAGAGAGTCTAGTCTTCTGAATCATAAGTAGTTCTATCAAATCTATATTTAATTTGTAGTTGATTTACAAATGAAAATTTTTACTATCAATCTGACTACAAAACAATATCAAATAGATTTTATTTTATATTTTTATATTTTATTGAAAATCGTGTCCATTTAATTTTTAGCCAGGTTTATAGCAACTAGGTCTAGCCTGTTTTTAAATCATATATAGTTCTATCAAATGTATTCCGTCTAGTTTGTCATCAGGTACAGCAATAAAGTCTAGCCTGTTTTTAAATCATAAGTAGTTCTATCAAACATATTCCATCTAGTTTATAGTCAGGTAAGATGTCAGGTATTAATGATCAGGTATAACAACAAAGTCTGGCCTGTTTTTAAATCATAAGTAGTTCTATCAAATTTATTCCATCTAGTTTGTAGTTGATTTCAAGATGAAATATTTTTACTATAAGCAAATTGTTAAGTTTGCCTGCTTAAAATATTTCCATTTTTATAAAAGATAAAAGGACAGGGGGTTGTATGAATGCTTCAATGCCTACATTCTGTCCCGAGGATTAAATGGCCTGAGAAAAGGAAATTTACAGCCAGCAATACACGAAAGCTCGTAAGTATTTGCCCTAATAAATCTCTCTCCCACGATTTGTTTTTCAATCCACCAAATAATTCTTTTGTCGTGGAATGTGGCTCAGTGCGCTTGATGCGTTGCAGCGTTCATGTATGTGTGCATTTGCTGAACTACACAAATAAATGTATAAAAAGAAGAAAAAAAAAAAATTTGATCTACTTTCTACTTGAAAAGTTGAGAAAATCGGAAACATACAAAAGCAAATCGCATGTAATTTTGTAATTCCAACTTAATTATTGTTTAGATTAAAAGGATATTTTAAGACAACCGTTTTTCTTCTGGAATGGGCTCAATAAATCTGTAGATGGTATGTCTTTCCGATGGATTTAAGTAGTAGGGAGAATGTTGTAAATGGCTTCAAATGTCATCTTTACAGGATATTTTAATACAACCATTTTTCTTTGGATTGAATACATTAAATCAGTAGGATGGTATGTCATTAGATTCAAATAGGAAGGAAGGATGTTGTAAATGGCTTCAAATGTCACCTCTGCAGGATATATTAATGCAACTGTTATGATTTGGGAAAGAGCACTAAATTTGTACGATGGTTTGTCGTTCGATTGGAATCAAGTAGGAGGGGGAGGATGTTGTAAAGGGCTCAAAATGTCACCTTTACAGGATATTGTATAAAAGCCGTTTTCCTTTTCCCCACTCAGTAGAATGCTATGTCATTCTGTTACACTCAAGTAGGAGGAGAGGATGTTGTGAATAGCTCCAAATGTCATCTTTACAGGATATAGTATAACAACAATTTTCCTTTTGAAACGGATACACTCTGTAGAATGGTATGTCGTTCTGCTACACTCAAGTAGAATGAGAGGATGTTGTAAACGGTCCAAATGTCCCCTTTACAAGATATTGTATAACAACCGTTTTTCTTTGAGAATGGACACACACTAAATCTGTAGGATGGTATGTCGTTGGACGCAAGTAGAAGGGAGGATAAATCAAAATGTCATGTTTTCAGGATATTTTAAGACAAATGTTTTCTTTGATTGGACACTCTAAATCTGTAGGGTAGTATAACGTTCTGTTGCTACTATAAATGGATAGAAATAGATACGTTTTTTATGGAATGGACACACTAAATCTGTAGGATGGTTTCTTTTGCAATGTCACCACTTCACAAGACAATCGTTTTTCTTTGCAAAACACTGTAGGATGATATGTCGTTCTGTTACACTCAAGTAGGAAGAAAGGATGTTGTAAATGCCACATTTACGAGAATGTTGTTTCGAAATTGAGTTCATGTATTATACCGAACTCCAACAGAGAATGACCTTGAATGACTAACGAATGATTAGTTAATGAACAACCATAGAAAACTTAAGAAATATTACTTACAGATAAGCAGAAAACTGTACTGTATTTTGTTAAGTCTTATTTCAAACTAAAATTAGTATGATTTTTTCACATTTCATATCGAAGAGTATGATTTTTTCGCCTTTCATACTTTTTTACTGTGAAACGAAAATTTCACATTGCATCTTAGAAAAATGACTAAAGTGTGATTTCTTCTTCAGCGGCGTGGTAGCCCCATGGTGGGCCAAGGCCTTCTACCTACTGGCAGATTCCGAAACATGAAAATGTTGCTTTCTTTTACTAGCTAGGATTGTGAGCCTTAAGTCTAACGCTCTACAGACATATTAGAACAAAATAAAGTGGTACGAATTTTTAGTAATAAAGTGGATTTCTGACACACTACAAACATCCATGGCACCACCCGAACTCGAATCTGAAATCCTGGTGTGCCGATCATCAGAGGGCCAGTCACTCGGCCATCAGGTCCCAAAGTTTAACTTAAAACATTTTAAATAACGTTTGCAACAGGGACTGACAGCAACAATGAATACCTGTGAGGTATGGATTAGGTAATTTTGCTGGAACGTTTGCACCATTAATGAAGAATTGGTGAATAAAGTCCCATTTTCTAGAAGAACTCTTGAATTTTTCGTAGAGATGGCAAATAGCCAGCGATTCGTTTGCCAAGAATTTCTAAAACAAGTTTTATACGATTCCTGTTAGTAGAACATACAAGTCGAGTCATTTGTATGTTTATTCCGTAGTTACGAAAGTCGTTCATCAACCGAGTACGATGCATCGTGCAAAAATCGTTCATTGAAAGGAATTCATTTCTGATTGTTGTAGGTATGGAAGATGTATTTGTATTATGCTGAAAAGTCTGTACCATTAATAAAGAACTGGCGTATAAAGTACCACTTTTCCAGATCAACTCTTGAATTTTTCGTAGGGATGGCAGATTGCCAACAACTCGTCTGCCAAGAATGTCTCAAACAAGTTTCCAACGATCTCTGTTAGTAGATACAAGTCAAATCATTTGTATGATTTGTTCATGATATCTTTCATCAGCCGAGTTCGATATATCTTGCAAAAATTTTCATTGAAAGAAATTCATCTCCAATTTCTGCAGTGTAAAGGACTATAAAACTCTGAGTCCATTTCTAATTATGTGGAGGTTATTTCCATTCTTGAAAATACAATGCTCAACCTCGCACCACTTTCTTCAAGTCTAATATTTTTTGTGAGGACGCAGAATTGTTACCAGTTTCACACTACAGAGGAAAATACGCTTATTACCAAGATGAAGTGTAATACGATATTAACCAGAAGAAGAGAACAGTGCTTAAGTTCTCTTCTAATTAACATGTTTTTCTGCCCATTTTCTGTGGATGGCGCAGGGACACATCGTTGATGGAACAATATCGTAAGTCTACATAACCTGTAGAGTGGAATCACTCGGACATTTTGAATTGAAACTTTAGCCCCCAAAAGTTTAAAATTTTTTTGTGTTGTTTCTAATCCCACTTGGTAGGCAGCAACATCTAGACCAATTTCAAGATATGTGTGGTATATTACAATTCGTGTGGTCTCATGAAAGGAGGGAAGGGAGGGGCAGCTTCTGTTGTCAGGGAGCATCTGTAGGTATAAGTCTAATCTGGCTCCGTGTCGTTGAAGATGGAGAGCAGTACCTTCCAGGAGGACTTTGAAGGAGACCTACCCTGCATTTTCGTATCGTATTGGAGGATACGATAAACCCGAAAAACTCTTACCAGGTAGCCCGACTCATGATGCAAGTTGCTGAATATTCCAAACGCCGTCGAGCCTCCTCTGTTTTTGAAACATTGCCTACAACAAAGCATCCAACGGGTTGAAATCAGCCCTTACGCTCACCAGAGACTCATGTTGCCATTGAGCCACGAGCCACTGTATATATATATAGATACATTATAACTTATAATTTCATACATATACTTAAAAATCAAGCCATATATTTAAACTGGGGCTGCAACTTACGTTATCACATTAACCACTCTTAGAAAAACAGGAGTATTTAACTAAAATATTTCCCCACAATTACTGTTTCTTATCGTTTTTATATCATAACATTAGATTTTAATAAAACTGATGTAATATAGCTTTCTATTTTTAATTAAATTAATGTAAACTAGCATTGGATTTTTAATTTTAATTCTCCTCCCATTTACAGTTTAAAATCATTATTCTTGGAAATATTAAAAAAAATGATACTGATGAAAATAATGAGCAGAGAATTTGAATTCGTGTAATAATGATACAGAATTCAAAAATTATTACAAGGAACTAATTACAAATTTCTTATTCAATTTCGAAATATGTTACTTTTGATTGAAAACAAATACCTTTTGCTCTTTAATAGCATAAAGATCCAGAAAAATTACACACGAATATCATCAAAAGAAATTTTAAAAGAAAACGCCTCGAAAAGTTCTCTTCTAATTCTTCCGAAAATAATAAAAACTCAATTTGTATTTTAAATGGAAGATGGGGAAAATGAGAAATCTTATTTTCTGTTTTTAAAAGATATGTCTTAGAAGAAAATTGCAAAATCAATACGAGAAGGCGAAAAAAAAATCATTGACAAACGAAAATGAAACGCTAATGTACGCGGAAGGAGACTTTAAACATTCTATTTCTTAGAAAAAAATGAAACGAAAAATCGTTGAATATGATTTGCGTTAAACATTTACAAAAAAAGTAAAGTTTGGGAAATTTTCAAATGTGATATTTTTGATAAAATACATATTCCTTTTTTTCAATCAAAAGTTTATTGACAACAACATTTTTTTTTCTAAAAATTATTAAGAAAAATATATTTATTTTATATTAAATTAAAAATTTTGTAAAGAGTTACAAATTTTTTTTTCTAATGCAGCTGGCAAATACTTAGATAGTTGTCTTTTATGCCTTAAGGCAAGCGGCGCACCAACGTTACTTACTTAGCACCACCCAAGAGGTGCGTGTAGCTTGAAGATACGCTACGGACACGGAGTAACAATTCTCCCTGCAGTGCTCTACGATCATGTTAGATCGGGAACTACGGTTTAAAGAAGATTCCGAGCACTGCAAACATCCATGGCACCTTCGGGACTCAAAATCTGTGGTACCGAGTGTCAGAACGCCCCTTGGCCATATTCTAAACTTATAATACTAATTTTACAAGTCTTTCTTTAAAAATTATTTAAAAGTTTATTTTAAAGCAAAGCAGCAAAAGTGTAAACTATGTTTTTATCATGTGTGAACATTATGCTGGTATGAAGGTTGCATGGTATCAAGCACATATGGTATGAGGACAGAGATATCTCCCAAATTTTAAAAGCTGGCAAATAAAACTGAGTTTTGTTAAATTTAAGAAAATGCCCATGGGAAACACACTAGAAGATTTAAATATAATAAAAAGAAAAAGCTAGAATTATTTAAACCATAATTTAAGTACTGATATTTATATGTATTATGTACTTACTGAGCTGAATGTTTTCAGTAAATCCATTTTTTAGTATCAAACGCTTTGTTAATTAAAAAAAACGTGTTCATTTTAATACTAAAAAAAAATTGATGTAACGCAGCATTGGATTTTTAATTTTAATTCTCGTTCCATTTACAATTTAAATCAATATTTTTGGAAATATTTAAAAAATGATCCTAATTAAAATAATGAATAAAGAATTTCGATTCATTTTATAATGATCTAGAATTAAAAAATTATTACAATGAATTAATTATAAATTCTTTTCAATTATAAAATATCTTACTTTTATTGAAAACAAATGCCTTTTGCTCTTAAGTAGCATAAAGATCCAGAAAATTTTACACAAGAATATCACAAACAGAAAACGTTCTCTTCTAATTCTTCCGAAAATAATAAAAAAATCACTTTGTATTTTAAATGGAGAATGGAGAAAATGAGAAATCTTATTTTTCTGTTTCAAAAAATATGTATTAGAAGAAAATTGCAAAATCGATATTGGAAGGTGAAAAAAAATCATTGACAAACGAAAAAGGAAACGCTAATGTACGCGGAACGATACTTTAAACATTCTATTTCATAGAAAAATGAAACGAAAAATCGTTGAATATGATTTACGTTAAACATTTACAAAAAAGTACATTTTTAACATTTTACAAATGTGACATTTTTTTTGATAAAACATGTATTCCTTTTTTCAATTAAAAAATATATTGATAATAACATTTTCCTAAAAATTACACTCATGTCCATAAATTAAGGATAATTCAGAATCACACAGAAATTGAACTCTAAAATAAAAATTTCACCTGTAGAATTATCACACACATCTTGAAGAAGAATATGCAAATTACAGGAAACCACCAGATGGCGCGGATAGTACGTCACAATGACGAGAGTGTAAGAGAGGGGTATATAAGGAATGGTGGCAAAAGAAGTAAAATTCTTCACAAGCGCTTTAAAAAGTCTTTCAGTGCAATAACCGCATAGTTATGGCACAAAGGAAGCATTTGGATGATTTTTACGTGGTAGAATTATCGGACGACTGGAATGTGGACGCACCCAGCTGGAAGTATCCGAGGAACTTGGAATCACCCAAAGTGTAATCTCCAGGCTTTGGCAACGTTTCCAAGATGATGGTAATTTGAGTAGATGTTACAGCACAGGTCGCCCCGAGTTACAAAGCCGAATGAGGACCGGTATTTAGCAGTTACTGCCAAAAGAAACAGACGGAGCACAGCATCAGACCTGTCTCGTCAGCTCTCTTCAACTCCCGGTACGACAGTTTCAAGGCAGACCGTGTACAGACGCTTAGGGCACATTGGTCTATATGCTCGTAGGCCTGTCAGATGTGTTCCACTTACCGCAACTCACTGTCGCCTGCGATTAACCTGGAGTAGAGAGCATGCATTGTGGACACCGCAACAGTGGTTTTGTGTGATGTATTCCGACAAGTCCAGGTTTAGTTTGCAGTCTGATTCTCGCCAGACTTTCATATGGAGAGCGCCAGGTACCCGTTACCACCAAGAGAACACCATTGAACGACACCGTTACGGTGGTGCAGGATGGCTCGTTTGGGGAGAATTATTCTTGGTTCCAGAACTGACCTGCATGTTCAGAGTGTAACGATGACAGGCCACATCTATCGGGATGTCATTCTGGAACAACATGTACGTTTGTTTCGGGGCGCCATGGGTGCTGAATTTCTGTTTCATAGATGACAACGCCCGTCCTCACCGTGCAAACATTGTAGACGAATGCCTTCAATTAGAGGATATCACCCGTATGGATTGGCCAGCATACTCACCGGACTTGAATCAATAGAACATTTTGTGGGATATGCTTCGCCGACGAATTGCAGCCCGTCAACCCCTCTCACCTGTCAATCGGAACTTCGGAGGGCATTGCTTGATGAGTGGTGTAATATTCCCCAAGATCAGATTGATAATTTGATACTCAGCATGCCTAGGTGTTGTAAGGCCTGTATTGCATCGTCCGGGAGACATACTCCATATTAACCATCATACTAACCATGTTATACTGTTTTTTGTAAATAGGTTCTTTTTGAAATTTGCTCCAGAGAGTAAAAATCGCAATTTTTATTAATTATGTCAAACATATAGCATCTTTTTTGCTCTTTATCTTTTGTTTAATGAATAGACTTTACAAATAAGTCAAATTTGTTTTGCTTCTGTCTCTTTCTTTGCCTGAACTTCATTATCCTTAATTTATGGACATGAGTGTATTAAGAAAGAGATATTTATGGAAAAAATAAAAATTTTAAATAAAATAAAAAAGGGGCCTGAATGGCCGAGTGGGTAGCGCTCGGTACCTTTCTCGCCTCGAAATCTACCAGTAGGTAGACGGCCATTGGCCCACAATGGGTTGTGGCGCTAATTAGGATGATTAAATTAAACATTGTGATAAAAATTAAATTAATAAAAAAATTAAATTTTGAATTATATATTATGATAATATAAATCTTTTAATTTATATAATTTCATTCAATTAATTTAATTATTCATATAATTTATGATAAAATTAAATTGATATTAAATTAAACATTAGTGAAAAGTTACAAAATATAATTTTAAATTTATTTTTTTTTATATATGCAGATAAACAGTATAATATGCAGATAAACAATATAATAAAGGTAGAATAATACAGAAGTACAATATAAACTCTGGAATAGGGCTGACAACCCTACCTAGTAAAAGAAAAACATCGTCTCGTAATCTGCCAGTCTGCAGATGGTCTTGGCCCACATTGGGGCTGTGGCTAATGAAGAATAACAATAATAATAATATATGCATATATATATATATATATATTATAATTTTGTATGATGTACGTAATAGATACATATAATTAACAAATATTTAGTCTGAAATATTTTCACGCAACTAAAATAATTTATAAATGAAATGTTCTGTATTTGTATATTTCTATATATATATATATATATATAACCGGTGTTCTGAAAAGTTCATAGGCAGACACATAAATGGCACTACTAGTATTAAATCCATATAATTTTTAGTTAGCTCTAACCTTCAAACGAAACGTGTATAAATTTGACAGCTGTTGCATTATTGCTGTTATAGCATTTTTAGTGAAGCAACTTTGTTAATTTGAAAAATGGATAAAAAAGGAATTTCGTGTGTTAATAAAGCACTGTCTTTTGGAGAAAAAAAATACTATTCAAGCCAAGACTAGGCTTGATAAACATTATTCGGACTTTGCACCAGGAAAATAAACCGTAGATAAGTAGGTTGTTAAATTTAAACGAGGCGAAATGAGCACCGTGGACGATGCACGCAGTGGACGCCCCAAAAGAGGCTGTTACCGGCGAAAACATAAAAGATGTCCACAAAATAATTTCTAATAACCGTAAAGTGAAGTTGATTGAGATAGCTGAGACCCTAAAGATATCAAAGGAACGTGTTGGACATATCGTGTATGAATATTTGGATATGCGAAAGCTCTGTTCAAAGTGGGTGCAGCGCGAGCTCACAATCGACCCAAAACAACAACGAATTGATGATTCTAAGCAGTGTTTGGAGCTGTTCAATCGTAATACACCCGAATTTTTGAGTCGATATGTGACAATGGATGAAACATGGATACATCATTTCACACCGGAGTCAATCGACAGGCAGCCGAGTGGACTGCACGTGATGAACACTAAAAATGCTATAACTTCACTAAAAATGCTATAACTCACATACTAATAGTGTAACAGCTGTCAAATTTTATACACGTGTCTTTTGAAGGTTATGGCTAACTAAAAATATACGGATTTAATACTAGTGGTGCCATCTATGTGTCAGCCTATGAACTTTCAGCCCACCTGTTATAAACGCAACATTAGATTTTTAATAAAAAATAATTTAACACAGCATTGGATTTTTAATTCTAATTCTCCTCCCATTTACAATTTAAAATCATTATTCTTGGAAATATTTAAAAAAAGGGTACTTATTAAAATAATGAACTCAGAATTTCAATTCGTCTAATAATGATATAGAATTAAATATTTTTAATATAATTTTAATAATTAATTATAGAATAAAAAAGTAAAGTTTAACATTTTTCAATTGTGATATTTTTGATTTTTAAAATATGCATTCTTTTTTTTTTCAATCAAAAGTATATATTGACATATAACAACATTTTCTCAAAACTTATTATGAAAGAGAGTTATTTGTATGTTGAATTAAAAAATTATGGGATGAAAAGTTAAAAAATTTAACTTTCATTTATTTCTTTTTTAATGTAGTTTGTTTCAGATAAATGTATGTTTGACTATATGCAGATAAACAATATTATAAGGTAGAATAATACTGAAATACAATATATAAACTTTGGAGTGGGCTATTTATTATTGGTTCGAACCTTCTTAAACCGTACGTCCCAGTCTAATACGGCTGTTGAGCGTTGGGCGTAGAGCAGACAAACCCTACCCCGTAAAGAGAAAAAACATTCTATATCAGCAAGCATCAGAATATAATATTTTATTCCTTTGAAAGGGGCCTGTTGGCCGAGTGACTAACGCCCGACGCCATGGGTTTTCGGTTCGAGTCGCGGCGGTGCCATGGATGTTTATAGTGGTTCGGAATCCACTTTAAACCATAGGTCCCGGTTTAACATAACAGTTGGGGGTACGGATGACAACCCTACCCTGTAAGAAAAAAACATCTCTTGTCTCGAAATCTTGCAGTAGGCAGACGGCCTTGGCCCAGAGTGGAGCTGTTATGATGGTGATGAGGTCTTTTATAGAATAAGTATATTTTGTATCTTTTAAAATTATTTAAAAATGTATTTAAAGCAATCAGCAAACTATGCTTTTTATCATGCGTGAATATATATATTGGTATGTAGGCTGCATGGTATGATGGTCGTATGGTATGAGGACAGAGATATCCCCCAAACTTTAAAAGCTAACAAATAAAACTGAGTTTCGTTAAAAGTAAGCAATTGCCCATGTGAAATACACTGGAAGACTTAAATGTATAAAATGATAATGGCTAGAATTAGTTGAACCTAGAATTAATTATGAATTAGCCTAGAATTAATTATTAATCTTGAATTAATGGCTAGAATTATTTATCAGTATTTACGTACTGATATTTATACATATTATATACCTACTGAGCTGAATATTTTGAATAAATCCCTTTTTTTTTAGTATCAAACGCTTGGTTAATTAAAAAACGTTCACTAAAAAAAAAAAAAATAATGTAACATAGCACTAGATTTTTTAATTTTAATTCTCATCCCATTTACAATTTAAAATCATTACTCTTAGAAATATTTAAAAAAGTGATTAAAATAATGAACACAGAATTTCGATTCGTAATAATGATATATAATTAAAAAATTATTACAAGGAACTAATTATGAATTCTTATTCAATTTCGAAATACTTTGCACTTTATTGAACATAAATGCCTTTGCTCTTTGACTAGAATAAAATCATACGAGAATATTACCAAACTGAAATGATAAAAGAAAACACCCCGAAACGTTCTCTTCGAAAATAATAAAAAATCGGTTTGTATTTAAATGGAAGATGGGAAAATGAGAAATCGTATTTTTCTGTTTTAAAAGATATGTTTTAGAAGAAAAATTGCAAAATCAATATGAGAAGGTGAAAAAAATCATTGACAAACGTAAAAGGAAACGCTAATGTACTTTTAGGAAGGAAACGTTAAACATCTTTATTTCTTAGGAAAAAAAAAAAGAAACGAAAATCGTTGAATATGATTTACGTTAAACATTTCATTTTACAAAAAGTAAAGTTTTAATATTTTCAAATGTGATATTTTTTGATCAAATATGCATTCTGTTTTCAATCAAAAGTATATTGACAACAAAGTTTTCCAAAATTATCAAGAAAGAGTTATCTATTTTATGTTAAATTAAAAATTGTGTGAAAAGTTACAAAATATGATTTTAATTTATTTCTTAGTGCAGTATGATTTCAGGATAATGTGTGTTAGACTATGTACTGATAAAACAATGTTATAAAGGTATAATAATACAGAAGTACAATGTAAAAGCTATGGAGTAGGCTTTTTATCATATGGGTATATTTTGTATGTACGACCATTTCTATGATGGAAGTCTATCTTTTAAAAATTATCTTAAAAATTTGTTTTTAAATCACAGCAGCAAAGTGTAAACTATGCTTTTTATCATGTGTTAGTATTATGAGAGCTGCATGGTATCGATGGTATCAATGATGTATGATATGAGGCCTGCATGATATCAAAAGGTATCATATGATTTATGGTATGAGGACCGATTTTTTGTTAAAAGTAAGCTTAATTGCTCATGTGAAATGCACTGGATGACTTAAATGTACATAAATGGATAATGGCTAGAATTATTAGAATTTAAGTACTGAGTTGAATTTTAGAGTAAATCCATTTCTTTAGTATCAAACATTTTATAAATTAAAAAAATGTTGGTATGAGGGGCTGCATAGTATCAATGACGTATGGTATGAAGACAGATATGTCCCAATGGTCCATGACAGATTTCAATGAGCATGATATCAATGGTTATTAATGATGCATTGTATCATTGGTATTAATGATGTATGGTATGAAGGCTGCAGGATATCAAAGGTATCAATGATGTATGGTATGAGGACCGAGTGTTTTATTAAAAGTAAGCAATTGCCCATGTGAAATGCACTGAAGACTTTAAATGCATATAAATGGATAATGGCTAGAATTAT
>BPLR01012480.1:0-54960 GCA_021605095.1 Caerostris extrusa
TTTGACTTGCAGAGACTTCTACGGATGCTTAGGCAATGCCTTTTTCGTCCAATGCACATTAAATGACATCAGCTCAATAATTTTCATGGATATTATAATTTAGTATTACTTTTACATATACCGTTTAATTTTTGAGAAATTCTAGCTAATTTTTAGCTTTGTTATGGTATTTTATCTGATTTTTACATCAAATTTTTGAAAAAACAATGGCGGAAAAAGAATTTAAAGAAAATTTTTGAATACGCAATTACAAGATTCTATTTCCGTATATATCTAGTACAGTAGAACCTCTGTAAGTCGAACTTCAAGGGAGACGCCAAATAATTCGAGTTATAGAGTTTTCGACTTATGGAGGAGTTCGACTAGCGGATTTTGTAAGGAAATATTCGACTTGTAGATGTTTAGATTCTTTCTAACTTATTTTGAGTTAGAGAGGTAAAATAAATAAAAAATTCAAGTTACAGAGGTAATAAACATGTTTATTTGCAACTTAAAAAGTTATATTATGCACCTTACAATAAAAATCTAAATACCCAGAAACAACCTTAAAATTAAAAATATTATGTATAAAAAGTTTGTTTTCTGATTGTTTTGCTTTTAGACAATTCGATCGTTCTCTATCTATAGCATTATCTTAGCTATAAAGGCAGAAAATTCTTTTTCTTCGAGTTGCTATTTCATAGAATTGGTTATTCTATTTACTAAATACTCATACATTGTTTTCAAGAAACAATGACGTGCATTGTCGGCAAATCTTTAAAGCCGGTAACTTATTTTTCTTCGAGCTATAGAGATAATAAGTTTCAAATGATCAGTTGTAAAAGATTGTAAAATCAAACATTGCTAATGTTGCGAGATACAGAGGTCCAATTTTTTTTCGAGTTACGGAGGTAGAATGTATACCAAAATGGCTTGTGGGGAGTGACTAATATTTCGACTTATAAAGGGTTGAAATTTCGAGTCATGGAGGTTTTGGGCTTGAAGGGTGGAACAAAATTTTTTTCGAGTTGTGGAGGTTTTCGACTTAAAGAGGTTTTACTGTATATTTGTATGTTCAACATCACATTTTGAACGAATAATGGAAGGATGATGTTGCCTTTTGAAAGCACCTTACTTAAAAAAATATTCCACTTAATAATCATAATCCCACACCGATTACTGTTTATCGAATTAACTTGCTGAATGACTTGAAGAAAATGTTTATCGAGGAAGGCAAAGATTTACTTTATGAAAAATAATGGAATCGAATGATAAATTAAAGGATGATAAGTATGATATGATAAGGATAATAAGTTAAATACAAAAAAATATATATATTGAAGATAAAAATTTCCATGTTCACTTGAATAATAATTATATGGACTTAAGCGACCGAGTGTCTAGCGCTGGGTGCCACAAATTTGGTTCAAGTCCAGGCGGTGCCATGGATGTTCGTAGTTGTTCGAATCCACTTTATGCCTTAGGGTCTCGGTCTCATATGACTGTTAAAGAGTCACGGAGCCAAGTCAGACTTCTACCTACGGTGCTACATCCCAACAGAAGCTGCCCCTCTCTTTCCCTTCAATCACGAGTCCATATGGGTTCGTGGGCTTGGTCTAGATATCTACTAAGTGAGATAAGAAACAACAATATAAATAATACTCAACATGAAAAATTTTGTTATTACTTCAAAGTTATTTTTATACTAGTAGCTTGAATTTATCCTGAGTTGTTATAATTTGTTTTAGAGCTATTCTTAATGCGGGTGTCCCATGCTCAAACCACTTGGCTCCCTCAGACGTGATTAGGTCTCTCGTTTAAACTGTATCTTCAATGCTGACCAAAAATCATTCTCTTTTGTATATTATTTCACAAATCTGAAAAAAAAAATCATAAATCAGAATCTATAAATAATATTTTGAACTATTTTTTCTTAAATTTTAGTATCTAACCTTGTTATACAGGCTATTTGTATTAAATAAACCATAATAAATACCTTATTATTATTATTTTTTAGTGAATTTTTTTTTTTTCAAGACTATGTTTTTTTTTAAAAAAGGAATAGTATTTTCATTCTAAATTACAGAGGACATTAATGAAATTCTTAAATTTACACTTGAATCCTCAATATTACACTTGAATAGTTAGATTAGATACCTGCAGCAAAATTGTGCAGTAACGGAATAAATACAGAAAATTATCTATTATACAGCAAACGTGTATTTATACTTAGAATTGTACTTTGTTTGAGTTTTATACCATTATTTATATTAATATATAAATACATATATATTTTTAAATGACCTGACTTTTTCCGTTGTTGCCTTTTCCCTACTATAGTAGTTTGTATTAGAACCGACTTGTTGGTCAAAACATGGCCGACAAGTAATGACTTTAAATTTAGTATTAAAACGGAAGTGTTTTTGTGCTATTGTCTTAGGCGAAGTGTTTCTACATTTTGAAATAGAAAATGTTGTGAGGTTCTGATGTTTTAAATAGACCTTAATTATAACTTTGATATAATTTTTACATTTGCAGGTATGTGACCTGAGATGTGGTTATCATTAAATTTAGCTGTAGATGAAATAAGATTTTAGTTTAAAAAGTTTTTTTTCCCTAATGCAGATGGCAATACAGAGACAGTTAATTTTCATGCTATAAGCAAGGGCTGCATCGACGTTACTCATTCAGCACTACCCAGGGCACTTGTAGCTTAAAGATAGGCTACGGACGCGAGTATCATTACTCCCATAACGCTCTACGATCCTATTAGACCGTGACCTATAGCTTAAAGTGGATTCCGAAAAACACTCACAAACATCCATGACACCACCTGGGACTCGAACCCGAAACCTGCGATAACGAGCGTCGGAGCGCTAGCCACTCGGTTATTAGGCTCCAGTTTTAAAAGTTCACATGATTGCTGCATGACTGAATTAAGAGAAATAAGATCTTAGAAATATTCCCGATTGTCCACGACAGTGCCATATTTCCACTTCTAACTATTGTGGATCACGATTTCGTAGGAGAGCACAGCCATCATGTTAATATTTATGACCAACCATATGAACTTGTAGCAATTTTCTTTTATAGTCATTTATATATTTGCAATGTACTCTTAGAGGTCTTATCATTAAATCAATCTGAAATCAAATCGAACAAATTTTGAGTTAAAAAAAATTACAGTTGCATGATCAGAACAAAGTAATGGAATATTGAAAATTTTGTGAAGGTCTTATCATTAAATCAATCTGAAAATCTGAAAATCGAACAAATTTTGAGTTAAAAATTACAATTGCATGATCAGAACAAAGTAATGGAATATTGAAAATTTTGTGCTAATGCTCCGCAACATGAGGCTATCGCACAGATGCCGCTATTTTGGAGCACGACAGCTTGGCACAGCAACTACTATCAATCAATACTAACTATCGCACTGATATTCATATCATTCGGCCTAGTTGCAATTATCTTTAATATACTTTTTATATTTGCAGCTATGTACTCAAAATATGTTGTCCTTCAAGCAAGCTGCATTTTTTCCGTTAAAAAAATTTACAGGACATTTGTATGATATGGTGAAGACAAAGAATTGGAGTATCGATGATCTTGTGAATATTTTCGATGATCCATAACGTGTGTCTATGGCACAATAGCTTCGATCATTGTGCGCCATGATTGCCTTGGTTTTATTAGGTTTGGTTTGTCGATCTGCGGTCATCTTGGGCATGCTAAACAGACCGGAACCAACAGTCTAAAGTTGATTTCGAACCACTCACAAACATCCATACCACTGCCAGGATTCGAACCCGACGCCTGTGATACAAACGCCATGATTGCCTTGAGAACTTATCGAGGTATCCGTATGGAGAATTGAGAATTTGTCCAGAAGTATAATAATTGAGAACTTATAATGTAGAATAATTGAGAACTTATCCTTGTAGATTATATTGAGAACTTATCCTTGTAGATTATATTGAGAACTTATCCAATTATCCGTATTGATAATTATGACCAAACAAGAAGGACAAAACAAGGAATTAAAAAAATATCCCCATCTTGTAATATCATACCCATCTAACATTACAAAGTATGCAATTCAGATATAGATATAAAATATAATAACCAAAAATATTTTTTTATTTCCAATGGCAAGTATACAGGACAGCAGATATCATAAACAAGAAAAAAAAAAATACAAAGAACAAGGTAGAAACAAAGGACATCCGTTAATCCATCCACTTAAGTCTGGCAATCCAGCAACGCTTCCATAAAGAGGAGGCAAGGTGAGGCACGTCCATTTCTTCCTGGTCATCACACAGGAGACAGAGAGGGTCAGGAGTCAGTTGAATTTCGTGAAAGTTCTTGCGGAAACAATTATTGACCATTGATTTTTCTCAACTCATTCAGGGATATCGTGAATATGATCGTACCAGAGCTTGTGACTGAAAATAATAACATTAATAAAAATGTAATTTTTTAAATTTAGAAAAAATGTACAATTAAAATAAACAATAAATGATGGATATATATTCAAATCTTAATATTCCAGCTATATAAAATGCTTCAATTATTAGTACTCCATCTTAAATTTCTCATGCATATTGGTATTTTTATTATGTACCTAACAATGTACACAATTAAATATAGTAGCCATTATATTTTTTTTTGGAATAATAAGGAAAAAGTGCAAAAGTGGTAGTGCACAGTACTGGTCAGAAGAATTTAAATTAAAAAAACGAGGAAATATGGAAAAAAAAAAATTATATCCTGGTTTGACTTTCCTGAATTTCTTGCGGGTAGAAATTCATCAAAAACATGGTTTTTCAACGTCCGATGGATGATGAGAAGATTGCTTACAGCTTCTGCATTCTTGACTTTGAGGATGCATTAGAACGCATGCAAGCAAATGCATATGGACAATATAATTCTACTATAATAAAAAATGAACTGATTTTTTCCTACACAGATATTCAGTTTTATAAATGAATATGAAAATGATTTGAAGCAAAATTTATCCTTCATTCATAAAATTATTTATAATTGAATTTTAAGTAAAAAGGAAATGATTTCTTATCTACTTATGTGAAATCAAATTATCGAAGATAAGTTAACATATGCTAACACACACACACACACACCACACACACACATATATATATATATATACTACCAGAAACTGGCATACGTTGTCCTGCTAAAAAAAAGCATTGTAGAAAATTACATATCAAAAATAAAATACTTCATGTTCCAATATATGTACGTACTCATTTTCATGGATATCTTTTAAATGGTGTATAAGATGAAATGGTGCAGCACCCTCTGGTGGCAAGTAACACTAAAGTGGATAACGCTAATCTATTCTCCATACCTGAATACATATTATTACCCATTTTCATAGCGATGGGTTGAACGGTACAGAAGTGGATAGACTACAGCATCCTCTGGTGGCGACTTACAACAAAGGAGATAGCATAAAAACATTCTCCATGTTTTGTCAAACACACACAAAAAAAAAACACATTCATCCAAATCGGTCCAGTCGTTTAGGAGGAGTTCAGTGACAAACACACGTACAGAAGAATTATTATAATCAATTTTCAGGAAGATTTGAACTAAAAGATTGTTGTAGCTTGCATGCAACAGTACGAATATGGAATAGTTACCCTTGTAACTTTTTCACTATTTTTAAAAATATAGCAAAAAAACTAAAACTTTTAAACAATTGGCTACATAATCTTTCCTATCCATTTTATTTCCGTTGCCATTTATTTTCTCCCCTGTACAAGTACCAGTGCATAGTTTCATGATTAAAAAATAATCAGATCAAAACTTTTAAAGATAAATACATTGAAATTCCTGAACTTATTTATGGTTTTCTTTAATTCTATACAATATTCAACATGAGAGCGCCTAAAGAAGAATAGAAATGAAATATTTCTGTTCAAAATCATTTCTGTGCAAATCATGTGAAAGGACATACAGAGACTGACAGCTGCAATCACAATGCTTGACAGGTGGGAACAAATTCCGCCTTTGTCCAATACTGTTTAGGAAAAGTCATAACAAAACACATCGAGGTCATCCCATTCAGCATCATTAGCAGAGAGTGTTGGTGCTTGTTTGTTTTCAGTCTCCTTCCTGTACTTGCAATTTGTAAGCGAACCTGCTGAAAGGCTGTTTTTGATTTTTGTAAGGTTTTATTCTATTTTTGACTGGAAGTTGTCAAAAACGAAAACTTAAAAAATGTATTAAAGGTGGGTTCTAATATATTGATTCCATTAAAAATTAGTAGTTTCAAAAAAAATTGTTGTAGATTATTTATTGAATAAAAGATGAAAAGAATCAAGTTTTTGCTGTTTTTTTATTTATTTTATTTATTTTCTTTTTTTAATAAAAGAACGAGGTGCACCAGAAAACAAATTCTCTAACTAATCTTAAATATTACATATATAATAAAAACTTTACAATTTTTTTTTTTCTTAAAAATAATGATACTATTCTATAAAGTTTTGTCCTGATGGATAGCAAATGGTGAAGCTAGTTTCAAAATTCACCTAGAAAAGTTCAAACGAAAGTTCCCATTTCGATGCTGTGGATGAGCACTATAAATTGGTAGCCTAGAAAGCGCTTTTGCATTGTTAGATTGGTTTGGTTTGTCTTTCGACGTTCAGTTTTTGCACACTTTAGGCTAATTAGGCCGGTTTAATGGAGATTCGAACCACTCACAAACATCCATGCCACCCCCAGGATTCGAACCTAAAGCCTGGGGTACCAAAAAGCCAGAACACTAGCCACTTGCCCATCAGGCAGCTTTACATTGTTAGAAAGAGATGGGAAGGTGGGTACAATCTTCTCAAACGCTTCCTCTGAGCTGCTTGTTCTATATGATATACTACTGTGTCCAAAAAGTAAGACCCATTTTCAATTTAAAATTCCCGGGGCTTATGGAATTTAAATTTTTTTCTTCTCTTTTTTAAGTTGCTGACACTGTCCTTAACATCTGCCAAAATATTCATGAGTGCTTGAGTTACGCTGGGCTTTGTGAGACGCTCAAACTGATTCCTGCGATTTTTGGAATGTCTGAATTCATTGCATTCAATATCGTTTGCGGAAACGTATAGAATGCTGCAGAAGGTATTCGGTGAGCATTCCTATATCGGAAAGAAATGTTTACAAGTGGTTATAAACAGTTCAAAGAGGGCAGAGAATGCGTTGAAGACGAAGAGCCCTCGGATCGACCACCAACCTCAACCGACGAAGCTCACGTCCAAAAAATTGAAGATACAGTCATTTTCTGCACACTTTAGGCTAATTAGACCGGGACATTTTTTACACACAGTTTAACGTTAATTACAAACCACTAACAAAATCCAAGTGCCCTGGTTAGAAGTCCGTGGTGTCTCCAAAAAAGTGAAATTCTAAAATAAAAAATAAGTTATTATTTAATACAGATTCATCTCCTAGCTCAACACGAGAAACTTTCTTTTCAAAAATTTTCATTTAAAACAAACTCTGATTTTCGCATGATTTTATTCATGTGTGTCTTGAAAACTTTTATGAAATATGTGTTGCTAAATAATAACGACTGGCCAATATCATGTCACGTGCTCTGTAGTTCATTTTGAATTGTATGGTTTCAAATTGCACTTATCCACCAACTTTCTTTACACGATTTCACTTTTACACGGTTTTAAAATAACCAATTTAAAAAAATCTGCAATAATTTTTTTAAAGATTCTATTCACTTGGTAACAGTGGCCCTATATTTGCTATTTTTTTTTTTTTTATTCCATTATATTCTGAGTTTCATTTATTCCAATCTAAAAATGGGAATTCCCCCCCATTTTGTATTTACAATCGACTTTCTGTTCATGTAATTTAATCAAGTAAATTTTTAGCAACAGGAAGGTGTTTATCGTTATGTTTTCCTATTTGAAATTTTTTAAAACTCCATATTTACTCGTTAGTAAAAGCAATTATTAAATTTTTTTGTAGCATTTTTATAATTCTCTTAAAATTTTAGTGGTTTTACCATACTTAAAGAAATTATTAAAAATGAAAAATTACATCTTTAGAAAGCAAAAATTAAATTTTCAGATCATCTACATAATGGAGAAAGAGTTAATTTTATTCTCTGAATGAAGCACAATAAGGAAAAATAAAGACAATAAGTGTAGCAGCTGGATCTTCCACGAGAATGAACACAGCTTCATATGTCAGAGATGCAGCAATGGAAAATACGGGAAAAGCATTCATGATATGGGTAGAAGAAACCACTCAAAAGAAGATTTCAGTTGATACCAGTGCATTTAAAAGTAAGATCTTGAAGATTGATGAAAAAAATGATTAAATTTCATTTTTACGTTGAAATAAATGGCTGAAATATGCACATTTTTTATCTTGTTTTCAATTTATACGGTTTCACGTATAACAAGTAATATTAAAAAAAAAAAAAAATTATTTATCAATTTCTACTTTTTTTTTCACTGTATTGCAGAAAGTCTTTTAAAAATAATTTTTTTAAGTTAGAAAAAATTCTCTCTCTCTCTCACACATACACACTTTCCATCTCTCTCACAAATTTATTCACATGTTTCATTTTACATTTTGTTCCCTCCTTGACTCAGACTAGAACCCACAATGAAAAAGGAATCTGAAAGAGAAAAATTTTTTTTCCAGCGATCTACACGCTTCGTCACTGACGCCATTTGTTCCTAAATTTATATCCTGCTAAATATCTTATAGAAGATAATTTTTTTCACATATAAAACTAAAATTAATTAATTTAATTTAATTACTGAATTAATATTTGAAAAACTGTATCAACATCCAGTATCTTCCACTACAAGTTAAAAAAAAAAAATGTTTTTGTAGTTGAGTGGATGAATAATAAGGATTTCATGAACGATTGAAAATTTGAACAAGATAGATATAGAGAGTGTGAGCTAATAGGAGGAATTGAAAATCTACATTTTTCTACGGAAAATATCTTTCGTGTAAATCGGGGGGATAAGTGTATTGTTTCAATATTCTCAAAATAATGTCTAAGAATCAGTTTATGTTTATAAAAGTTCATTTAACCATCACTTAACAGACTTCTCTGTCTGAATTGGGTAGTGCTTCTTGTAGTATTTGAACAGTTGGGTCTTCATAAAGTTCTAGAGTATTAAATTTTGTTATATTCCTATCGCTATTAAATTGATAGTTCTGGAGTTTTTTGCACTTTAGTGTTAATTTCCGTCTTTTCCGCGCCAAATGGAATCGCCAAAACCGCGATATTTTGTAATGGCAGCGGCCATTTTATTTGTTCAGGTGGAGACTTGGCAAAAACTGCAAGGAAAAAAAAAATCGCCAAATAAACAAACGGAACCTTAATGTGCAGAACTCCGTTTTTGTAGCATTTTGACCCATTACAGCATAAATTTCTTGAGTTATTGAACGTTGGTAGACTCCCATGTGAGCTTGTTCAGCAAAATAATGTTCATGCGTGATAAATTGAAATTCCTGAAAAAATCGCAGTTTTTTGATCGCATATTTTTATGCTACTATATCTATATTTTTCAATTATATCTAATAGAATATTCCATTTGTTCATTTGTCATTTTAAATTTACTTTTTGTTGTCATTTCACTTTTACTTCAGAAATAATTCTAGACAGATAGACGTTTGTGGTTATAAATAATTATGCAAAAGAAATTAACTAATCATATTAATCAATTCATTGTTTATTTAAAAATATCAATTAGTAATTTTGTATTGGTGAAGAGTGAAAAAGCAGGTAGTATTGAGATTTTGTCATTTGATTTTGACTTAAATAATGAAGACAAATGAAAATAATAAAATAATTTGTAAATTTTAAATTTAGAAAAATAGCCCATTTGATCAATATAGATAAGAGAACACGAATAAAATGAGTTTTCTTTAGGTTAAGAAGCAATGAAAAAATACTAGAACAAAAAATTCAAAAAGAAAAAAATACTACACAAAGAGTAGTACTAGAAAAGAAATATTAGAACAACAACAAAAATGATGGCATCAATTTGAATCATATTAAAGTCTTTATTGTCAGGATATGAATTTCAATAAATTTTGTAATGACATTATTTATGTATATTGAAAACTTTAATTTGAATGTAAATTAAAGTTAGAACTGTTTCTGAAAACTATATAATAAATAATTATCTCATTGTTACATTTATTTTTTAAATAAATTTTTACCTTAGTAGCAACAGTTTTACCTATATAAAAAAAAAAATACTGTCAATAACAACTCCAAAATGATAAATATATACCACGTTTAATTCATTACTTTTCATACCAGGATAACTTTTTTTTTATGAAATTTATTTTCTTTTCACACCTCACAATCGATTCTACTGTGCTAATTCTATACAATGCAAGAAGGATTAACGAGAAAAAAAAAATCCTTTCAAAAACAAGTTGCTTCTTGATAACTTTTTATGGAAATAAATGTCTGTATTTTTGTTTAAAGTTTTTGAGCGGGATGTCTTTTGTTTTATCGATCTGAAATCTTTTCGCTCCATACATTTCTTCCATAGAATGTTTTTGAAACGATCGGCGCCATCTATCGACTCAAAGTTACATTAATTTCTGACCCGAGACGCTCCATGCAGTCGAATTATCACTACATGTTTGAGTAAGTAATATGAATATGTATTATTTATAAACTACAAATAATTATAAAGTTTTTAAATAGAACACCAATTTTTCAATGAATTTAAGTTTAAATAGGTAAAAAAAATATACAATAAAAAAAAAAAAATGTTTTTGGACGAACATATTTTTGAACATATATATTACAGCATTTAAATAAAGATATGCTATTAATTACACAATTTAATACATTAAAGCCAACATTTTATTATTCACCATCAATTATAAACAACTTTCCCAACTTCTGTTGATGGATGTATTTTTACTGTCTGAAAATAATGTAGATAAGAATGAAAAGAAAAAAAATGTCGATAAAAAAAAAAAAATGTTGATTCAAAGAAAATCTTCAGGAAAATATCCCCAGAACGATAAAGGTGAATTAAAAAAAATTGATGATCCTTTAATCCCATTATAATTCTTTACTAAATAAGGCATTTTAATAACACAATTAATGTATATGTATAAAAAAAGAGAAAATTAAAATATAAAATGACTTTAACATCATGGAATTGAAAGAAAATAAAAAAACGCGACTGACACAAATCCCGAAAAAAAACACCTACCTGTGGCTAGAGCGCCATTTCTTTATGCAATATAAATAGAGTATGAAAACAGTAACCGGATCATTTGTTTTTTTTTTTTTTATGTAAAATGATTTATATTAATTAAATACATGTTTCAAAAAGAAGATAATTTGCATATTTTTTCAAATTTCTCAAAAACTACTAAATAAAATGACAGACTAACGCTTTTAAACAAAAATGCAAATCTGTTTTGCCGAATACGAAAGCGTAGAAGTGCATGAGTTGATGCACATATAAAAGATTAGGGTTTAGAACCTAATGTGGAATTTTCCGCTTTTCTTCCACTCAGAAACCAGTAGCATTTTTTTCTGTAACATTAGCCAAACTCAAAAGAAAACGAGCAGTTAGAATGACAGTATGAGGTTGCGAAGCATGGACGAAAAAGAATCAAGCAAGTATGAGTGGCAGATTGTTAGAGATTGAAGTATGACATCTGGCACCATGTCTATTTTATCTAGACAGTTTAAATATACCGAGTCAATACAGAGAAAGCCAGGATCACCAAGATCAGGGTTTTTTCCCATAACGGCTCTGTATCCGTACAGAGAAATCGGTATCTGCTGTCTCTTCCTGTAATCCATACAAGAACTATGATGGCAAATAAATATCAACTATGCTGCATATCAGAGTTCAATAACTTTTAAGCTCTTCACGATTTTCATACAGCCGTAAAAATCCGATTTTAAAATGCTATTCTTCCCAGGCGGAGATTAATTCAAAGAAGACCTGATGTTTGCATTGCTCCCACTTCTGCTGGCAGAAGAATCTATTATTAGCATTCTGAAAATAACACAGACTTTGAACCAGAGGTTAATATGGGACCATTCTGACTGATGAGTTCCAGTTATGTTTAACTAGTTATTCTCCGATGTTCCTCTGGAGAGAACCAGAAAGCCATTATTTGTTCTCCAGCCTTTGAAAAATACCACTATTAGCGATTTGAGGGTTTGGGCAGCATCATGTGTCCCGGATGCACAGACCTCCATGTGTGTGAAAATTTGTAACAGTTGTGAAGTATAAGGATAAGTTCTTGGAACCATGCTATACTTTTTTAAGGGTATAATTAACCTAAATTTCATTTTAATAAAAGACAATGCTCGTTCACAAAGGGGTTATCTAGTCGATGAATTTCTGGGAAGTTAAAATATTCGCCGGATGGACATTCAAAGTCACAAGTTCACAATAGAGCGTATAACAATGATTGTCCATCCGGCATCTGGGATCTTTTTGGGATTGTAATCACAAATTACCTTCTATCTTCGAGAACCATTCATGTCTGAAAATGATATTGCTGCAGAAGTTGGAATTACTTTCCCATGGACTTATAAACTGCCTTATTTCCAGTATGAATTAACGTTGTAAAAGCTTCAGAACTCAAAGTTGGGATTTTACCCCATATCAATCTGTTCGATACGATAAACTTTGTTTTAAAATTTTGTCTACGACTATGTGGATACCATATCTGTTGTAGGTTATATTTTCGTACTATTCATGCCTTTTTATTAAAATATGTACAAAATTTCTGGAAGTAATTGAATAAATTGAAAATTCTCATAATTCTGAATTCCAGTATAGTAATGCGAAATAAAATATTATTGATATATATTTAAGACATTTATTTATTTATGTTTATGCTCTAAAACGAAACGAAGTTTTACTCTAAATCTTGCGTCAGGTCTAGACGAAATTCTCAGCACATGTTTATTCAGATTTCATAAATCGGGAAGCCAAAAGAATAACTTTGGTTGGGTGGTTTTTGTTATCCGTTTTAAAAATATTTTGTTAGACCAAATGAGGGTCTAACAAAATATTTTTAAATTTTAATTTCAACATATATAAAAACATTATTTCTAAACCCATGGCTTCTGTGGAGCATAAATCCAATCATTTAGAGTTCATGATTTCCGTTTTAATCCCAGATCATAAGCAAAATTTTTATCTCATGGCGTAATTTTTTGTAATAATAAGGGATCCTTTTCTGTCATTTGAAATAAATCATAACAAGCCCCAATTCATTATTCTATTTAATATATGAGTGGGTGAGAAATATCTTTATTGATGTCAAGTTCATCAACTATCGTTCGAAGACGCATATGACAATTTCCCACAAGGGTTGTAGAACTTTTAGATGTTGTTACCTGTTAGAAGTTGCAAAGGGTGAGGTCTCTTAAATTCATTAACAACATCACATCCATCAGGAATTCATCCGTGAAGAACAGCACTCAGTTAACACTTACGTCACGTCACTTAATTCAGACACCAAAGAAAACAAATGGATCTTGCTAATACTTAATCTTCGTATAAAACAAATATACATCTCTACGTTGCTGATTTTTTCAACTTTAAAGCCAGACTTAATTACTGTTCTTTGCTCAGTTTTAGAATCCACTGAGGGATATGTTAATTGGATAAAGAAAAAGGTTAATTACAGCTGATTTTTTTTTATTTATTTCTTTTGATTGAGCAAGGGTTTTCTCAGAAAAAGTGAGTTGTGATGCCATAGTAAAAAAAAGCTGTCCATCACAATTCGTCGGGGGTTTTTTTTTTAAAGTTGGTTTGAGAAAGCCAATCCTTAAAATATGTGTATGAATACACTGTGTATATTCAATAATAGATCAATGTAGGCATTCTATGTCTGATTATAAAAAAAAAAAGAATAATCTTGATACCTTTTAGTAAATGAGAATTTAAAGATTAGTCTTCTTCGTGTAAAGCAATCTTTTTGCATTCCAGTCTACGAAGAAATTAATTAGAGGAATTTCATCATATAGAAAAACTTCATCCAAGCAATATAACTATTCATGTCAGATTTTTGTTATAATCTTCACAATTTTTACTTTTTTTCCGTAGCAGTGATAGCTATCCACCAAATAGAGCAAATTTAAAACTTATCATTTTGCATGTTAAGCAAGCGCGTCATAACTAATGGGTATTAAGTTCAGCATTTTTTTCCGTTCTAATGCAGCTGGCAAACACTTAGACAGCTTGGTCGCCTTAAGGCAAGCGCTGCACAGACGTTAATCACTTTGTATTACCCAGGGGGGGTGCGTGTCGCTTGAAGATAAGCCACGGATTCTGAGCAACAATACACCCGCAACGCTCTACGATCCTGTTAGACGGACCTACGGTTTAAAGTGGATTCCGAACCACTACAAGCAGCCATGGCACCGCCGGGACTCGAACCCTGTGGTACCGAGCGCCAGTGCGCTAGCCACTCGGCCATTCAGGCCCCATTAAGTTTAGCATGAAAATAGAACAAATCTATACTAATTATCTATACTAATTTTTTTTTTTAATTTTTTAGAAAACATTATTATGCAAATAATAACATTTTGCAAATATTAATATTTTTTAAACAATATTAATGTTTGCAAAACTTTTTTTTTCCTTTTACTAACCAAACAATTAACTTTAATTAAATTGCGAATGTCTAAATCCTAATGATTTAATACGTTGTGGATGAATTTGGATATTGTACATGTAAAGCTGATACATATTTTAATTTTAAATACATGACCCTTATCTTTTGTGAAGACATTGAACAATATGGTGGATATTGTGTTGGGTTTTCCAACCTAGAAATATTTGGTTCAAAATTTGAAAAGCGATGGTGAATCCCTGTTTCAACTGGGTATAGGCACATTTAGCACACTAACAATAATCTGGAGGACTTGTAAAATTAATATATAAGATGGATGGCATAATATGGATTCACAATAGTAGACTCCATGATTATCTTAGATAATGGTGAATTTGCTACATGTAAACCGCTGCAAGTGGCAGAGGAACTGTTTCCAGCCCCTTAAAACGGCAGAGCATATTATTTATAATTTTAAGCTCCTCCACTTGAAGGTTAAATGTTTAATGTGTTGTAGCAACCTAAAAAAAAAAACAATCATGTCAATTTAAGTAACAAAAAAGGTACAACAAAAAATAAATTTCCCATCTCACCAGCTATTAGAAATCCATCTAAATACAAAATACAAAATACAAAATACCCATATAGCTCCTAAAAGTGCTTTGTTCTATTAATTTATGTTGGAAAAAAAAAAAATCACCACAAATACGGTGCAAATCCTAAAAATGGGGATTAAAACACTATTTTCATTTTATAATTGAGAAAAACATTTTTATTAAAACAACTTATCAAAAGTATTACAGATTAATATGAGTATCACATAAGAGTTTTCTTTATTAATTCGTATTATACAATATAGAAAAATGACTACTACGAGTAATTACCTACAGTAAAGTTTAATTTTCAGATCTCTCTCTCTTTAAAGTTCTCGGAGTACTTTGGCCTCAAAGCGGACTCTTATCTTCTATTAAAGGCATGTGATGAAATAGAGAAACGCATGGCTTACAAAAAATAGCAAATGAGCAATTAAAGATTGGTCCCCATAATTTAAGTAAAATAAAAAAATTAAGCAAATAATTTTCATATCTTGTTGTACAAAAGCTTTGTTATATAGAGCCCTTTCCCCAAATTTAAACTATGCTGGATCAAAACATTGTTGTACGATTGTCTTATTACAAATGACTTTTTACCATTTCATTTACAATATTAAAAAAAAAAAAAAATTGTGTTATAAATGATTTAAATATGAATATTACATAAATAATTCGCAACCTATTATTGATAGCCCATTATTATTGATGATCATTTATATTGATTACTTTTAATCATATTATTATTGACCGTTCCCAATATAAGAGTAGAAAACTAACTACTACTTGTTATCATTAACACTAAACATTTATTCTCACATCTGGTTGTAGGTATGCTTTGCCATATATATATTTTCACCAATTTTTTAAATTATGTTAGATTTAAACAATGTTGTAGGGTAGAGGAGTTTTACAATTTCTATTACAGTGTTATAAAAAATTGTGTTATCCATGGACTAACTCGATTTCAATATCTAACGTATCTATTTAGAAACCTAATAGAAATTAATTAATTAAAATGACCGCTGCGCACTTACTATGAATGAATTATGAAAGCAATTCCTTAACTATAAGACAATTCAATAAATAAACGATAACATTAAACTGAAGAGGATAAAAAACTGCTATCCAAATTCCCTCAGATGGCGCTGCGGTAGCTCTCTTCAAACGGAATGACGAAATACCAAGTCTCCATCTTTCGAGGGAAAACTTTTCAGTTGGGGGAGAAAAGAAAACAAAAGAAAAACTTTTTGATCCGGGAGGTAGAGAAAAAGAAATTGGGAAGAGTTTATCCAGGAGATAAAATCCGGCTCCGGACTCCAGATAGGGACCGTCATTCATCAGGCGATGTGACGTCACGGAACAAGCCAAAGGCGTGCACCAATCAGGCGGATGACATAGAAAGGGGAGGTCCGGCCATTTACATTCCAGACGAATCCCGCAAGAAGGGGGAGGACAGGGATTGACAGATGGCCACGAGATGTCGTTTCGAAGAATTCTTCCCCCTCTCAAGTTATAAATAAAGTAAAGATAATGCGTGGGTGATGAAAGTCGAGGGAGGGTGGATTGACTGTCTTCAACAGTTCTCAACTCCGATGACCCTTCGAGTTGGAGCAGCAATACCAATTGCTTGATTGAGTGCCGGATTTCAGTTAGATCTTTATCTCTGACTACTAGAGTTCTACCTCTCTTAAACTAACTGTTTCTTGAGTCATTCCCTGTTGATTTATTTGTTTGTTCATGTAAGTACAATAAAAGAGTTACTGATATAGATACGTATAGTATTTACGGATTAAGACAAATGAACTACAATTATACTCTTTTTTTATCTGTATAATGAATGGTTTTCTTAAATTTCTTGGAGTTCTAAAATGTCACCAGAACACACATTTTTTTTAAAACATGTGCAGGCAGTTTAATTCACACCCTGGGTTTTAAATGATGTTAGCCTACTCATTTTTTACTCAAGTTGATTTTACAAGTTCATCGACACTTGACCTTCTTTAAAAAAAAAAAGTGTCGAGCAGTAGTTAATGAAGGTCGCCACTGGGTAACGAAGCTTGTGATAGATGCATGAAATTGGAACTGAATTCGGTTCGATATCGCATAGCTCATCATGTAGTCCAAGAAAAAAATATATTCCTGTATAAGTAAGGAGGATCTCCACTCTTAGTGGAATGCTCAGGAAATGATCCATGACTTATCTTAGTAATAGTCCTAGGCCCAGAGATCCCCTAACTGCAATTAGGATGATACACCCTAATAAATTAGCCTATCTACCAAACTCTGAGGACAAAAATGCGTCTTCTGGAAAAGTATGCAATTCATTCTTGATTTAACTGCCATGATTCGCTTTTGCTGGGACATGAATCATCACTCACGGAGATATAGGAGTCATAGACACTATAAATTAGGAAGTCAGACACTTACAGGATACAAAAGAAATAAATACTAATATATTTAAACAAGTTAATACGCAATATGAATAAATAAATAATATGAAATATGTGAGTTATAAAAGTGTGATAAATATATCAAAACATTGGTTTCAAAACAAAAAAAGAACTGAAGTACATAATGTCGACGCTGGAAAAGGAAAATATGAGAGAACAAGAAAAACATGAACGCAAAGATAACTGGATGGCTTCAGGAGCATGGCACTCGCATGCATTTATGGATATGTACACGTTGATGGGAAGATGGAAACCTATTTCATTCATAGGGATAGCACAACTAGCATAGAAGAATTTAAATTTAAGCCCACTGCCAGACAGAAAGAGATCTGCAATCATTGCATTCATTAAAATGAAATTCGATGGCTTCCATTATTTCATTGTTTCCAATGGTAACTTAAGGCTCTTGTACAACAAGTGTGTAGAAGGTCTCAAATTGAAATCTTTTGGAAGAATGAAGTTCAGTTGCTGTTTTTAATAACAAGAATAATCGATAGATGCATAAATGCATCTAATAAACAATCAAGATCCCTAATAGAAGTTTTTGCTGTTTACTCTTCAATAATACGCAAATGCGTGACTTTTATTCTTGAAATTTCTTACAAAAAGGAACCCCTTTTCCATTCCATTAAGCGACAGCTCTTTGTATATATATATATAAATGGAGCATGTTATGCCTGCAATATATATAAGAAATTTATGTTAAAATATGAAAAACTAGCGTAATTTTCTCATGTTAATTTTGTAAAGCTCAGTAATGTTTCTGTTGATGAAAAAAATAAATGTAAATTTATAGATTAATACGTAAGATAACAGTAGAATAATGACAGCCGATACTACTAGTCTTTCAGCCTAACACCAGCATATCTAAGAATATACATAATAATTTACATATACAGATTTTCATTATAGATCCCAATAAGTATAAAAGTGACATTGTATGTATGAAATTACGTATAATGTTGATGTTCTGCTGAAAGAAAAGATTTTTCTTTTCAATTTTGTTTTTCGCTTTCTTATTTTCTTTTCCGGGGGCCTGAATGGCCGAGTTGCTAGCGCTCTGGCCCTCGGTACCACAGGTTTCGGGTTCGAGTCCCGGCGGTGCCATGGATGTGTGTAGGGGTTCGGAATCCACTTTAAACCGTAGGTCCCGGTCTAGGGATCGTAGAGGATCGTAGACGCGCGTTGCGGGGGCATTGTTATCCAAGATCCGCGTCCGTGGCTGATTATCTTCATTGATTTTTTGTGTATTAATATTCTCACCGTCCACAGGCGGGCCCCGGCGGTTAATGCAAAGTGATCCCGTACGTCTGTTGCAGCTGTGTCTTGGCCTTAAGGCAACTTCTAGACGTCCTGTGCAGTGTTTACCTTAAGACATCCAAGTCAACTGCCTAAACGTTTGCCAGCTGCATTAAAACAAAAAAAAATATTCTATTTGTTTTGATTATCATCATTGACTTTTTTTTTTTTTTTTTTGCTGTATTAATATTCTTATTTAAATTTTCTTCTTCATCTGCTTCAATGGTGGTCCGTAGAGCATTCTGTTACCCGCTAGTGGCAGATTCCAAAAAAAATATATTCTCATCCTTCTTTTTATGAGGCAGGTTTGAGGCAGGTCAGCCCTATGCCCAACAGTCATATTGGACCGAGACCTAAGGGATCATATTGGATCTTGAATTTCGAAACACTACAAGAATCTATAACACCGCCGGGACTCGAATCCTGTGGCACCGAACACAGAGCTCTAATCACTCGGCCATTAGGTCGCCTCTACCATTGAGTCAAAGATTATCTTTCAGCTCTTATAGATTGCAAATGTTTTTGATGATGTTATAATGTGATTGTAAAAGAAAAAAAAATCACAGTCTATTAATAAGACAACTGTATCTGACAAGCTATATTATATATATATTTTTTGTAGATTATATATTATTTTGTACATTATTATTATATATATTATTTTGTACATTAGGTCGCCTCTACCATTGAGTCAAAGATTCTTTTTCAGCTTTTATAGATTGCAAATGTTTTTAATGATGTTATAATGTGATTGCAAAAAAAGAAAAAAATCACAGTCTATTAATAAGACAACTGTATCTGACAAGCTATATTATATATATATTTTTGTAGATATGGTCAAATTGCCTATATTTTGTGAACCTTACGCTTTGATTGATTTGCCGCACTATTTTATAGATCCGATTTGGAATTTATTTCGCCTGTCTCTTTATTTAAAATCATAAAAATCTTTTTAGAATATTTACGATATTCAACATTACATCACGTGATTTTCCAAGACGTTTGAATTCGAAAACGCCTCGTGCATAATGAGAAGATGGGAAGAATAAACAGCTAGAAAAGTTACGTTATTTTTTGTGATTAATATTTTTTTTTTTACTTTAAAGTGGTAAAACAATAGATTTGCTTTATTTAGGAAAGAAATTCATTTTATTGATTTTCAAAGGAATTACCTCAGTTCAAACAGACATTCGAAAGCATCAATTTTTTGTTAACTTTCAAAAAACGCGTGATGTAAGATTTCAATTAAGAAAATTTAAACTGCTTACAAGTTTCTTAATCTGGAATTGATATAAAAGAAAATCATGAGAATTTATGTGCTGCAATAAAAAAATGTTTCAAATATTATCACCACGAGGCTAAATAGCTGTAAATACAGGATAGTTAAACTTTTTCCTATTTAGAACATCCTGCAGCTGAAATCAATCTCGGATTGGCAAATGGACTATATACTAACTACTGTGTCCAAAAAAGTAAGAACAATTATTATTTTTTTTCAAAAAAACTTCTACATTTATTTCATCGCCTTCACAATAATCCCCTCAGACACATTGCACTTATGCCAACTTTTTCCAATCCCCAATGCCTGCTAAAAAGTCCTCGGCAGGATGGCCTTCAAAGCCCTCACGCCAATTCGCGTTGAATCTCTTCAATCGACTCAAAACGGTGTCCCAGGGTTGGTCTTTTGAGCTTAGGGAATAGCCAGAAGTTGCACGGTGTGGATACGGGGTTGTGGAACAATATGGGTTTCATTTTTGGCGAAAAAGTCACGAAGAATCAATGCAGTGTGCGCTGGAGCATTCAGTGTTTTCGGTACCAATCGAGATTTGAAGCGTTTGAAGCCCAAAATGGATTTGACCGATCTCTTTTGAAATTCCAACATCATCAGCAAGGTCTCTAATTGTAAATCGACGGTTTGCAAGCACCAAATCTTTAATTTTTGGACGTGATCTTCGTACGGTTGCGGTGGAGGGTCGACCAGAGGGCTCTTCGTCTTCATCGCGTTCTCTGCCTTCTTTGAACTGTTTATGCCACTTCTAAATATTTCTTTCCGATATAGGAATGCTCACCAAATGCCTTCTGTAACATTCTATACATTTCCGCAAACAAAATTCAATGCAAATTCTTTGCTCAATAAATTCTGACATTTTAAAATCGCCAGAATCCGTTTTAGCGTCTCCAAAGCCAAGCATTACTCAAACACTAATGTATATTCTGACGTGAAATTTCACACAGATGTCAGTGCCAGCAACCTAAAAAAAAAAAAAAAAATTTTAATTCCATAAGCCCCAGGAATTTTTAAATTGAAAATGGGTCTTACTTTTTGGGGCACAGTAGCAGAATTGATAGCATCTATTGAATTGCCGCAACTAAATCATCATCAATGCTCTAGTCAGCATTGAAAACAATTTTATTTTTGTAACTCAATTATTTCCATTCAAAAATCTCTCGTCCTTGGCAGATCTTGCTCGTAAGATGCAATGCTCTTTCTAAGACGCATATAAATGAATTTAAATATATTATTGCTTTAAAGAGAATACTTTTTCTACTGAACAATTGATACAGTTAGTAACATGTGATTATTAACGTTAATATTAGTAATATTATTTTTCAATGAAGGGAACAATTATTTCATGTTAATTAAAATCTGCGATTAAGACTCCTATTACAGCGATCTTTTTCAACCTTACTTATAAAAATTTATATCTCTCAACATGACGTTTATTAACCTTAAAGAGGAAAACGGTACAAAGTTCAGTCGTTGAAGGCAACTAAATAATCACTGATGTGAGTCAACAAGTCTGAACACGTTTGTTGCATTCCCATGATTGCTATTTAGTTGCATCAATTTAGTTGCTGCAACTCAATAATCATCAGAGCGAGAGTCTGCATTAAAAACAATGTTTTCATTTTCGTTTCGAAAGAGTTTTACTGTTGCCTCAATCATCTGCAAAAGCAAATATCCCCCTCCCCCTAAAAACTCATTTTATATTTATGTAAAGACTTATTAAGCAATAATAGCCTCCCAATTCATGTCATTAGGGGGCCTGAATGGCCGAGTGGCTGGCGCTCGGTGCCACAGGCTTCGGGTTCGAGTCTCGGTGGTGCCATGGATGTTTGTAGGGGTTCGGAATCCACTTTAAACCGTAGGTCCTGGTCTAACAGGATCGTCGAGCGTTATGGGGTTTATTGTTACTCCGCATCCGTAGCTTCAAGCTAAACGCACCTCCTGAGTAGTGCAAAGTGAGTAACGTCTGTGCAGCGCTTGCCTTAAGGCATTAAAAACAATTACCTAAGTGGTTGCCAACTGCATTAGAACGAAAAAAATGTAAGTCATTACTCTATTTGAAAGCAACTTAGAACGATTCTCAGTCAGTGTTCTCTCCCTAATCTTCTGTTTCTGAAGCGTCAAACAGCAAGCTCCACTTGTTGGCAGCCCAATCGTCTTTTTCATGCCATTCAATGCATGTTTCAATGTATTAATTACATTTTCCTATTTTCTTTTTTGCATATAATCGTATATACTCATATCATACTTTAAATATTTATATTAATTTAAAAAAAATAAGGCATAACAACTCAATAGGCATAGACCAAAGGTAATGCTTTCAATAATCCAGGACAGTACTTAGCTTCGTTCATCCTTCAATTGATAAGTAGTAATAAAATTCCTTTCACTTAAAGTTTTCAGTTTTTTTATTTACTACTTTTAACTTCAACACTATTTAAATTGGTGTATATTAATTCTACTTTCATAATGTAAGCCAAGGGTGGCCAACCCGCGGCCCGCCTTGAACATTTTTCCGGCCCGTGAGATGTATCACACTTTTATAAACTATATTTATTTTATAATGGCCAAAGTAGTGAACACCAATATATTAAAAAAAATATATTATGTATGCATCTATATATTTAAAAATGAACTGTCAAAAATGATGAGGGAAAAACTTCGATCTTAAAATAATATAAGGCCTGAATGGTTGGCTAGCGCTCAGCCGCGCTCGGTACCACAGGTTTCGGGTTCGAGTCCAGGCGGTGCCATGGTTGTTTGTAGTGGTTCGGAATCCACTTTAAAAGTAGGTCCCTGTCTAATAAGATCGCAGAGCGTTGCGGGGCATTGTTACTCCGCGTCCGTGGCTTATCTTCAATTACACGCGCCCCCTGGGTAATGCAAAGTGAGTACGTCTGTGCAGCACTTGCCTTAAGGCATTCAAACTCCAAAGGTGTCTGTGCTTGCCAGCTGCATTAGAAAGAAAAAAATCTTAAAATAATATTCTTGCATATATAGGACAGATAGTGCCTGTTTTATTTATGAAACAGTGATGAGTTCGCAGAATAATTAAATTATATTCTTTCGAACTGATTTACGCGCATCGATTTTCAAAGAGTAGAGAAACAAATATCGCACTAGTCAAATAAATATTTTTGGATGATTCCATTTTTTTTTATTTCATTCATATTTATATATTTTTTTACATTTCGGTTTTAGTGTTATATTTTTTTCTTTACAATATGCATTTAGTTTGATTATTACTATATTATCTCTGTTCACATGTGAGAATAATAGTAAACATAATAATAAAGTCATTATGTTTCAAACTCAAAAATGTCTATAGTGGATCTACATCTAATATGGGGATATATATAATTGTATATGCGGCCCGCGGAGTTAGGATACATTTCCAAAGTGGCCCTCAAGATCATTTGGGTTGTCACCCCCTGATTTAAATTATACCTAATACATTTTTTCCTATCGAAAAATAACTTTATTAAACTTGATTTTGTCATGTAATCAATGCATTACGGATGGAATGTTTACGTTTAGTAAACATTTACCATACTTACTTATCAGTTCACTCAAAACTGCCTATAAAGACATAAAGGTATACTTTAAATCAAAAAATTTATATCATGCTTTTATTTGTTAGTCACTTAAACTAAGCATTCCATTAGTAAACTAATACTATAAGCTTCGAACTTCAAAAATTCAAAAAATGGAGACCACCGCGTAGTTTTCAAGTTTTCGTTGTTTCCCTCAATCTCAATTAATTAATATTTATGATGTGAAAAGTGCTTACTTCCGGAGATTAAGGGGGTTCGACACCTGCATCGGGGTGGAGCAGCTGATTTTGGGGTCCTAATTACGTCATTTATTCTAACGAGTCCTCTGTTCTCAGACGAACCTCCACTTTCTGGAAGGAATTTGCGTAAATAAGGGATGGCAACAACGGGATATCGTTTGCGATTCGGGAGAGATGTAATTACTAATACTGCAACAATGTCATTACAGGTTTCTGATTAGGGCTCGCGAGGTCGCTGGGGGTGTGCCAAAGTCGTTTGGTCTATCTCTCACGCGACATTTAACTTGCAATGCGGAGATGGACTCGATTTCTATACGAAAAGCTAGTGGAATGAGAAAACGATACTATATATATTTGTAATAAGAAAGCATCTGGCAATAACTTATTTGACTTTCAATCCTTTCCGTGTGAATATATCAATATTTATGAATGTAATCCAGATTTTTTCCCTCTGTTTATTGGTTTAGTAATGTTTATTGAGTTATCAATGCACTCATGATTACATTTAATGCAAAGTATCATCGCAAATGTATACATTGATAAACCTACAAGTGCATATTTTTATTAAGATAACATTTTTATTAAGGATTATTTCTTTTAATTACGTAGTTTGGGCATGGTTTCTTGGACTTGACTTATGGTGAGCATAAAATATAATCAAGCATCGCATTTATTATTTGAAATAATTTTATGATAAAATATTTAGTGAAATTCATGTAGTTTTTATTCTTTAGTTTTTACTTCTTCATATAGTTTCATTGTTTTAATTTATGTAGTAATTCATGTTTTACACCTTCATGTATTAATTCATGTAGTTTACTTCTTCTTAATGTGGTATTTCATGTAGTTTTACTCATGTAGTAAATGTAGTTTTACTTCTTCATGTAGTACTTCTTCATGTAGTAAGTTTTACTTCTTCATGTAGCATTAGTTTTATTCATCTAGATTTATTCATGTATTTTATCTTCTTCATGTAATTTTACTTTTTCATGTAGTTTTTACTTCTTCAAGCAGTTTCACTAGTTTTACTTCTTCATGTAGTAATTCATGCAGTTTTCATAGTTTTTTACTAGTTTTATTTCTTCATGTAGTAATGCATGTAAGTTTTTACTAATTTTACTTCTTCATGTAGTAATTCATGTAGTTTTTACTAATTTTACTTCTTCATGTAGTAATGCATGTAGTAATACATGTAGTTTTTACTAGTTTTACTTCTTCATGTAGTAATGCATGTAGTTTTTACTAGTTTTACTTCTTCATGTAGTAATTCATACAGTTTTACTTTTAGTTATACTAGTTTTACTTCCATTATAAATATTTATCCTGTATATGAAAATATAAATTTAAATCTATAATCTGTGTTCTTTAAATAAAAATTATTGAATTTTTTTTTAATTCTGTTTATTTGTTGTTACATTTTTTTTTTTTCAAATTAATTGTGCTTGAGGAAGCTTTATTATTAAATTTTTAATAGTCCTTTCTGTTCTTAATTTATTAACTAAATAATAAAATAAATTTGTGATTTTTAATTATATATACATATATTTGTGGAAAATAAATAAATTAATAGTTTAAAAACCTTTTAGTTTGATTAACTCTAAAAAGCGTGATTTTTAGTTTTTTTAAACTATTAATTTATTTTTTACTTTTTAGTTTGATTAACTCTAAAAGCGTGTTTTTTAGTTTTTTTAAACTATTAATTTATTTTTTGCTTTTTAGTTTGATTAACTCTAAAAGCGTGATTTTTTAGTTTTTTTTAACTATTAATTAATTTTTTTTACTTTTTAGTTTGATTAACTCTAAAAACGTGTTTTTTAGTTTTTTTAAACTATTAATTTATTTTTTACTTTTTAGTTTGATTAACTCTAAAAGCGTGTTTTTTTTAATTTTTAAACTATTCATTTATTTTTTACTTTTTAATTTGATTAACTCTAAAGGCGTGAGTTTTTTTTTTACTATTTTTTTTTTCAACTATTAAATTAATTCATTTATTTTTTACTTTTTAGTTTGATTAACTCTATGTTTTTTAGTGTTTTTAAACTATAATATTTAAATGAGGTGTAATTGTAATTGTGAGTAAAACAAAGGCTAAATGCGAATAGGTCGAGCCAGCCAGGATTCGAACAGGAAACTCCTGATCCGTAGTCAGGCGCGTCATCCATTGTCCCACGTAGGTTTGAATGTCTTTACTGAATACTTTCATTCTACATGGGTTAAATTGCTCTTCATAAGTTAAAATAAAATCTCTAATCCTGGCGATCCTAATCATGATGAGATAATAAACTTATCAAACTATTTTAGTGTCGTTGGTCCTTCATAAGTCTACAACGTTTAAATTAAATCTGATCGTTTAAAGTAGGGCAAAATCGAGCCCAAAGAGTCAGTTACAAACAAACATTCAGGTGAAACTAATATAATAGCGTATTAAAAGAATCAACTTTTTTCTTTCTGAAAGATGCCTGTAAATGTTTTTTGCAGCTTAAATAGTGTATATGAGGAGAAACAGATCTCCAGGGGAAAAAGTCAGTTACATACATACAAACATACAAGTGAAGCTAATAAAAGCGTATTAAAAGGGAAATAAATTTCATATTTAAAGTAAATATTATAAATTTTACATTATTGTAAAGCATATGTTTTCGTACAGATGAAGTTTACCACAAATGTTTGTAAAAGAGTACGGAAAAAATTTATTAACAAGAGTTAATAATTTTCATATTGCACTGATTACGGTTTTATTAATCTTTATTCGATGTTGACCAGTGGTAACGTTCCCAGCTAAAATGCAGGAGTCAGGTTCGAATCTACAGGCAGCATACAACTACTTCATACAATAGTTGTTGCCCTCTATAGTACAGTCTCTATAGCAATTGGAGCAATATACGTTAAGCATTTCACATTAAAACAGATGCTGCCTGGTTGTTACAGATTTTCTTCCATACTACAGCAAAATGAGGGACAGTTGACTCTAACTGTAACTCCTAAAAGGCAATATTCTTTCACCATCAATGAACTGTTCACGGCAAAGTCCACTAAGGCTTTGGCAGCTAGTAGAAAACTGAAAAAGTTGGCAGATAATAGGAAAATTTAAAAAACATCAAACTTTTTTTTCCCCTTAAAAAGTTTATTTTCTTTTCTATTCCCCGTGCCCGTCCTCTCAAAATTTGTTTTTTTTTTTTTTTATTGCAACACTAATTGCACACAACTAAAATTATTTTTGTACAATATTTCTACATTTTTAAGTCCGAGACAGATTTATTATTATTATTATTATTATTATTTGTACATGTGGCGACATCTATCTTCGTTATTTTAAACTAATTTTTTGAACAGTTTTTTTCGCTTTATTAAAATGAATCCTGTTTAATTAAAAGTCAGAAAAGCAACTTTCAAAAATTAATATTTGATTAAAAATTACCTAATTAAATTTAAATTTGGAATAAATTTTAAAAATTAAATCAGCTAAAATGTGACGTTTCCAATAAAATTAACAGTCATGAATAAACAAAATTAATTGAATTTGATGATGATATGGGAATGAATGACAGAAAATGCACACACACAAAAATAAATAAATAAATAAAAATAAAAATGAAAATGGAAATAAAATAAATAAATAAAATAAAATAAATGAATAAATTAAAATAAAAATAATAAATGAAATAAAATTTGAATTTAAAAATTCGACTCCACACTCTATAAATATTTTTATCATTTCCAATGGGTAGTTTTAAGACCTGAAATGATGTCCGATCCGAAATAAATTGCCAAAAGGAAACAAAAATTGGAAACAATGTTGACAACAATTGAAGACAATGTTAAAGCGCATGATCGTGAAAGGAAAAGAATAGCCGTTCGAAGCCTGAAACTCGTTCGAGCCTTCAAAGGCTATCAACCCTCACGATGACAATATTAAACACACGAAATATGTTCAAACTCCTTCTGTTTACTCTCCCTCTTGTTCTTGTCCTCTTAAGGATACTTTTAATTGTCTCTTCAGTTACTCCTTCCTGCTCCCCCATTGCTTCATGAACAATACTTCATTCCGATTAAACGACTACTCTCATGAGAAACAGTGGCTCAAAGTCGAAGAACGTTTCTTTAAATCAAAATTGCAATAATGTTTCTGTCGACTTGGATGAAGCTGACTTTTGTAAAACGTGCAGCGATCAATTCGTAAACGCAACGTTCCAAATCTTGCAGCGAATTATGGCTTTCGATATCCTGAGCAACCCTTCTGCTTGTCTGAATTGAATGACTTGAAGAGGCGTCTCGTTGCTCTTCGTATCCCTTTTCCTGCAAATACGAGAGCTTGGTCAGGATCGTCAATGTGGTATCAGGGATCCGTTACGAACGTTCCTAACGATTTTGCACAAATCGGTCGACTGTCTTCCCTGATGTAAACTATTCAGCCACTATCTACGTGAAATTGAAGAAACGTCTCTCTTTCAAATCGCAATGTATCAATGCGTTGATCCCAATCGTGTTTACAATGCGGCTTTGTATCTAATGAACAAGCCTTTATACCAATCACCAAATGTTAATATCGATTTGGAAGGGCTCGAAAATTTAGAACAGAATCGTTTTTTTATTTTTCCACAGTTTTAAGAATTAATATTAAAATTAAAGTTAAGGAGGCAATTTAATTGTTTCCTTAAATAACACAGCCAGTAGCAAAGAAAATTACTACTTGACGGATAAAGCAAATAAGTGTTGAGATCTTTTCATCACTAAGGCTTATAACAAGCTATCTTAGATCAACAATGAAAGTAGATCGTATAGAAGTTATTCTATTATTAGGAACAAAATAAGAATTAACAAATTCGTTTCCTTTGAATGCGGTGTAAGTCCATTTTATATTATATGGAGATATTTAAGGGTTTGTATGTGAATGGTTTGAAAAATATTGGTATAAGTTAACATACCCATTTTACATTTTTTAAATATTAAAATGATTTAAGTTTATAATGTGATCTATTTTAAATTATTAGTTAAAGGAATTTATACTTTTGATGACCTCAAATGGACTTGCACCACTTTCAAAGTCAACAAAATATGAAAATCATATAAGTATGCAATATTAAATATGAGATTTTTAATTGAATCAAACCAATTTTTTTTATAAAGTTTTCATTGATGTGCCAAAATAAATAAATAAATTAAAAAAATAAATAGGCTTTGTTTCAATATTTCTTCGGGTAATACCATTTTTAATTACTTTAATCCAATTTTTGTTTACTTTAATTGCAACTGTATATTAATATGTACCATTTTTAATTTTTGTCATTATAAAAAGTTTTGAAAATAGTCATGATGTATTGGAGGAATATCAAGTAATAGATCCATCCTATCGCTGAATTTTTCGGATGGGATGTGCCTGATGATATAAAGGTGCTAGTATTATATTTCCGAATTTCTCATCTGCGGGATAAATCGAATGTTTTTAACTCCGCATTTTCATCCAATGAAGTTTAGGATGAACAGGGCCTGAATGGCCGAGTGGCTAGCGCTCTGGCGCACGGTACCACAGGTTTCGGGTTCGAGTCCCGGCGGTGCCATGGATGTTTGTAGTGGTTCGAATCCACTTTAAACCGTAGGTCCCGGTCGAATAGGAACGTTGCGGGGGTATTGTTACTCCGTGGCTTACCATCAAGTTACACGCCCCCTCTGGGTCATGCAAAGTGAGTAACGTCGGCGCAGCGCTTGATTTAAGGCATCCAAGACAAAGTATTTACCAGCTGCATTAGAAAAAAACCTTGGCCCACCATGCGGCTGTCGCGCCACTGATGATGAGTTAACATTGTTATCCTTAATTCATCGGTAGTTTATTTATTAAATAAATAAATAAAATTGTATATAAATCAATGTGTTAATTAATAGATTGAGTTTAAACTATTATTAAAAAAATTGTTTATTGATTAATAATTTTTTATTAATTTCCTATTTTTTTTATGTTTGAATTGTTTGTGTTAACAAATTTCAAAGTAAATAAATTCTTAAAAAATATTTCAGTAAAATTAGTTAAAAAAAAAAAAATACTTTATTTTGATATTTAGAAAAACAATTATGCATTACAAAATAAAATAAAACAATACCATAAACTTTGAAAATAATACTAATAAACCGAATTCTTTAATTAAAATTACATCTAAATTAAAAAAAAACTTAATAATTAAAACATAACTAATAATAATAAAAAAAATAGTCTTAATAATTAAAAAAAAATAAATAAATAATATAAAAAAATAAGCAGTAATAATAATAATAATTTAAAAAATAATCTTACATTAAAATTAAAATTCAAATTCAAATCTCTAAAACATAAGTTGATTTGACATTCATTTGTTCATTTCTGCAAATATAAAAAAAAAAAACTGCCTTTTTTTTAACTTTCACAGAATTTTAGAAAAGTTTACATGCACCCAAGAAAATCGATCAATAGAATTTAACAGAACAATAATATTCTAATGCGCTAAGCACGATTATAAACTAATCCACCCTTTATTCAAAAAATAATCAGATTTATTTAAAAAAAAAAAAAACGTACCCAATTAGCATATTTTTCATTCTAACCCATTAACCGTTCTCTGAAATCGAACCACCCTTCTGCCATACCCCCCGAATCGTCTGCTTTTTGAGCCTCTTAATTTAAAGATGCACAGCGTGACATTGATTATATAAAATCCCAGCTTTATTTGCATTTTACACGTGACAATCTAACCTCAAAACCAAACGATTTTTTTTTTCTTCCATTCTATTCTATTCTTTTTTTTTTTTGGAACGAAATTACTTCCGAATTTTCGATTAATTAGATTTGCCAATGATGCGTGGTGGGGAGAGGTTTGAGGATGACTTAAAATTCTCAGACGTGCTTTTAGCGCCTTATCAAAATGCCGCCCTTTTCTCGTCTGCGGTTTCATCCACCCCCCCCTCCCTCTTCCCGGGCAGCCCTCCCGAATTAAAATCGCTTGCGAGATGTGAAACTCTTCAATTTCCTCCTCCCTCTACTGATAAGTATTCATTGTTGTTTTGAACGAATGACAATTCTTACGATAGATTTTTTTTTAATTTTATTAGAATGTTTTTTTTAAATACAAAAGATTATTATTTTATTTAAAAAATGTAAGTAAATATAAATTTATGATATAATAAAAATATGAAAAGTTGTAGGTTGCATTATTAAGAGATAAAAAAACCAGAAAATTTGTTTATTTATTTTGTAGTAAAATAAAGGTTAATAACTATTGATAAATTAAAAAAAGTAATAAAAAAAATTTAAAAAATATTTGTTTCTGAAAAATGAAACCGATTTTTAAAAATAATCGAAATAATTTTTGTAGTTTATAAAATACATATATCAATAAAAATTTCAATTGTCTAATTGCATATCAAGTTGAATAAGACTGTTTGTCAATTAGCATATAACGACAGTAATAAATTATCAATGTACCTTTTGCAAGTAATTTAATTAACATTAATAAGCCTATTTAATTAACATGAATTTGTTTACAATGAAATTATTTTAATATATTTTTCCTAATGCAGCTGGCAATACAGAGACAGTTATCTTTATGCCATAAGCAAGGGCTGCACCGATGAACGCTGTTATTCATTTAGTTACTCGTAACCAGGGCCGGATTTTCCTATAGGCTAATTAGGCTTCAGCCTAGGGCCTCAAGATCAAGAGGGGCCTACATTCAAATTGTTAGCAAAATTAGAATGACACTATTCTAAAAACACTAAAACACTGAGTCGAAAATAAGGAGAACTTCCACACATATGACTCATAAACAATCATAAAAATGTAAAATGTAATAATAAATAATAAACATGTTGTGTGTTATGTTTGATGAGTTATTGTTACAAGTACTCTATAGGGTGCTGAGAATAAATGCCCAAATAAGTGCACTCGACTTTTTTTTTTTTTTTTGTGCACACATTTTTTTGTATAAAGATTAGTACCCATCACAACATGTTCCATTTAACATATTGATATATGACGTATTTTAATATCTGTCATGTAATTTACAAACTTAAAAATGGGAGGTGAAAGGGCCTCATAAGTGGAATAGCCTAGGGCCTCTTTTCATCTAAATTCGGCCCTGCTCGTAACATATTATTTGTTTCATTTTTATTGCTGCGATCATTTGTATCTGTACATTTTAGACTTGGATAAGTTTGAAATTCATAGTATAAAAGGTACGGCAAGCTCTCAACCATCAGTTCCCCATAGGATGTATTAGTAGGGCTGGCCCTGTTCTATGGCCTCCGAGAAAGTCCTGATTGGATACCATTAGAATACTGTGTGTGGGATTATTTTAGAAGCTTGTTACAGTTTAAAATTACGAGTTATCATATTGATTAGAGGGAACTGTACAAGTGTACAAGTGTACAACTGTACAAGTGTAATTGTATTATAAATTTCCACATTGTCTTCGGACAAGATCCATATCAAGATTTCTGAATATTATAGCGGACAAATTGTCTTAAATATATTGTTATTGTTCTAATGCAGCTGGCAATACAGAGATAGTTAATCTTTATGCCGTAAGCAAGGGCTTCACCGACGAACACTGTTACTCATTTAGCACTACCCAGGGCGCACGTATAGTCTGAAGATATGCTACGAAAGCGAGTCACACTACACCCACAACGCTCTACGATCCTATTAGACGGGACCTAGGTTTAAAGTGAATTCCGAATCACTACAAACATCCATGACACCGCCGAGATTCGAATCCGAAACATGTGGTACCGAGCGTCAGAGCGCCAGTCATTCGGCCCCATTATTTTAAATGTTTATATTGTATATATAATATAATTAATATAGTTTCATAGAAAAAAAAAGCTATAAATCATTTATTCTACATTTTGATTTATTTGATGGATGCATAAAACTGATTATTTTTAAATTAGTACTTTAAAAACTCAAGAAAAATAACTTTTAAATCAAAAGTTCATTTTATTTTAAAAAAAAATAAACGTTTTATTAATAAATGTAGTGATTCCAAATTATTTCCAAAATTACTGAATGTTCATTTTATTTTAATTATTTAGTAAAAAAAAAAATTAACTTAAATTAAATTAATACATTTTTTAAAAAAACTAAATAAAAGCAGATGATTTTTTAAACGTTGGAGTTTTATTAACTTGAATATCCTTTTATTGATAATCTAATATTAGAAAATTTATTATTTAATTTTTAAAAATTACTCGAATTTTCCTACTTTTTTGATACTTTTTATACAAAATTAATGGATTTAATACTTTGAATTTGCATAACTTCATATTTTATGTGCATTCGTATAAAGAGGTTAGATGGTTTGTAAGAAAATTAGTAGGATAGACAAAAATTAGTTGTGTTCTCATTTTCTATCTTACACTGAGAAAATTCAAAATGCTGTAAAATATATTACGTTTTGAAAATATTTATTGACACGAATTATCAATTCTATTAAATTTAAAACTAAAATTTAGTTTAATGAAAAAATTAACGATGTTTTTTTTTTTTCTTTGTATTATAAACTAAACACATTTTATTACACCAAAATTTTACTAAAAATGAAATGTTTGGGAATTTTTATGAATTAAAATTCTTAAAGTGAAATTTTGTTTCAAATTTGAATTTTTTTCAACTTTTTTTTTTTAAATTTCTATTCAATCTGGGAGACAAAATAATCCAAAAGAAATATTAAAAATTATTCTGAAACTCAATTAAAAAAAATAGGATTCTATAACAAAATTTTTGTTTAAATATAAATAGACATTTAAAATTGTTCTAAAACATTTAAGATTAAAAATTAAATTAACCAGCAATTAAAATTTGTGTCGTTTTTATATCACACGCATCAAAAGCATTCGATAGTGAATGGTGATATTTTTATGTAATTCAAAACATATTTTTGAACATACAGGGTGATTATAATTAAAGTCCCACTTTCAAAATGCTGTAAAAAAAAAAGAACCACTCTTCACAATGAGTTCAAATTTGAACTAAGATACTTGAAGAGGGGAAACGGTATGGCATTAAAAAAAGTTCCAAAGTGTATGAATAGATGGCGCTGTAAACGGCATAAAAGAAAGTGAATTCAGCTGCCGATGACATTTTGAATCGAAATGACAATGCATTTGACATGAGTGGCACATTAAACCAACTGTAGTGTTCAATGTGCTTTATTGTTTCAGTGTTTTGACGGAAAAAATGACTTCCAAGTCCTTCAACGGTTGTGACACTGTTAGTGGAAAGCCCATCCACCACGGCAAGGTCATACCGAATTGGATGAGAAAATTGGTGGAACTTTTTTTTTTTGATGCCATACTGTTTCCCCCTTCTTCAAGTATTTTCAGTTCAAATTTGAACTCATTGTGATGAGTGGTTTTTTATTTTTTATTTTTTTTTTTTTTACAGCATTTTGAAAGTGGGACTTTAATTATAATCACCTTGTATTTCAACAAATTTGAAGCGTGGAAAACTGCTAATTTTTTAAGCAATATTTCATTATATCTTAAAGTATTGTAAATACATAAAACATCAGCCAAAATTTAATGGGTTTCGTGTTGTCATAATAATGTTCTATACAGTTAGCAATCAAATGCGAAGAAAAGTATATATCTGACATAATAATCCAAATCCTAAGTACTCAGTTTAAGCAAGCAACTACAGATAATATGATCATATTGGTAGTAGGGTAAGTGGCATTTCAGCAATATAGCGTGTACTTACATGAAAATTACCCGACCAGGCCTATAATTATTAGCAGCTGCACTTTTTTTTTTCTTGCAAAGGTCACCACCAATGTTTTTGTTATTGTTTTTCTTTTACATATGTACATTGTAACGCGCTTCTGTGGTTTAAATGTTTTGCAAAACTGAAACTGAATAAATATTGTTGTTGAAACAAAACAAAAACTTGCCAACGTGTGCTTGATTTGTTTCGACAAACAGCGAGAGTTGAATTTTTAATGAGCCTATCACGTGCTTAGATTTGCATGTATGAAATTGAATAGCTTGTAACATGTTAAAGTAGCTTTTGTAAATAAACAAAGGCAAATGGAAAAAATAATTTTTTTCAATCATAAACTATAACCTTGTTTTTGTAACATCGTAACATAGTAACATTGTACTGTAACTTTCGTTAATGAATATGTATATAACAGATTGCTTCGTAAAAAAGTAATTCTCTTTTTAATTAGTAGACTGTTTTTCATTTAAAACTGCATACGATTCTGTTAGTCTTTACATGGATATTATTCAAATGATCAACGTACAGAATGCAAATCATAATATGTTGTTCATCAACGATTTTGAATATCGCAAATCAATTTTTCTGTGAATATTGTTGATTCACCTGTTCTTTTGTTAAATTACTTTTAGGGCGCCTTTAATATTGTTCCGCCAAATAAGCAAACAGTTGTGGTTGATTTTCATTATGAAATTTTGCGCTTGATTTGCTTAAATAAATATACATTAAAAAGTCATTTTTGTTAGATAGATAGATTAAATGACTATAATAACAGGTATGTAATGAAAACATGTTTCAATTTTATAAAGCAATATTTAGGCATTACCTCTTTCTCTTAGATACGGTATTGGAACACGTTAAAAAGTACAGTACAGAGTAAGATTATAGTTATAAATGCAATATCAAAGTATTGTTTATGTTTTCGTTTGTTTAATAGGAATAAAAATTGAAACTCCAGTCAGTAAAACTCATTAAAAAAGATTGTTTTTTTTTTGTATGTAAATGAATAGCAACCTTTTTTTCTTTTTAGTTACATAAATTGAAATATTCTTAAATGAGCTTGAATTTTATTGAAGAAAAAAAGTCCATATTGATCTTTCAGTTTTAGTAATTCGATAGATACATGACTTTAATGTGCTTTATTATATGCTAACATTTCTGGTAACATATAGTGTACCGAAATTAAATTATTTTGGAACTTGGTTGGTTGACGTATTCTTTTGGGGCTATTTAGCCCCTGGGGACTCCATCTCCGATAGGACAGGGTAAATACAGTTGAAGCAACGAAAATTGCCCAGACAAATATAAGAAAATTAACTTATAATCATAAGCAAAAAAGAAAAGAAAAATATTTAAAATTAAATTAAAATTTTTCGCGGATGTTTCAAGTCATAATTGGGAACGTAAAAGTCAATCTCCTGGATGGCAGTATTTTTATGATTCATAAGCCTGTCAAAAAATTTAATAGAGATGTGTTTAAGAAAATCTTTTTAAGAAGGAATGTTAATAGCTTTATAGATATCAGAATTGCGCATGACCCATTTAGCAGAAGTCATTTGGCGGATAGTGACGTTTTTAAAGTTTTAAGCGTTTTTAAATTAGATTGAAGCTGCATACAGGGCAAGCGTACGTGAGAATTAGGTGAAGCATTGTTATCTCTGGTGAGGGTAGAATTTCTATTTATAAGTGGGTAGAGTTTTCTGAAGGCAATACGAAATGTAGTTTTGGTGTGCAGAAAATGTTGTTTCCAAATTAAATGCTGATCCAGTATAACTCTTAAATAGTTAGTTTAACTATTCCAAAGAATAATATTATAGTTGATCATAATCACAGTTTTTTACGTTTATTTCTAACAAAGGATAAAACAGCTTCAGTCTTATCTACATTTAAAGAAAATTTCCATTTATTGAACCAGTTATTGAGAACTTTAAGATGATTAGCAAGGGTGATAGCTAAGATTCAAGTGTTTTTATTTTTGCAAAGGATTGCAGTATCATCAGCGTAGATAGCAGTTAAGAGTTTCGGATTAGTTGGGATATCAGCAATAAAAATAGAGAAAAGAAGAGGTGAAAGTTTGTGGAGTACCAACCATAATATTTTTAATAGAAGTGAGAAATTTGTGGTGTGCCTAAAATAAATTATTTTAAAAGCCATGAAAAAAAAAAATTAAAACAAAATTGAATATCGTCTATATGTTGATCTATTAATATTCAATAAATATTTCGATTTAAAAATGTTGAATATTTTTTATAAAAATAAAAGTTTTTTATTATTTTTTTTTTTATTTATTTTTTTTTATGAAAAAGAAAATATATTATAGATGAAAAAAGATTTGAATCTTTTCCACAGATTCACTTGAATAATTTATAGAATTATCATATTCACTGATATTTTTCTTATTAATAAATAATATTTATTTTTTACACTTTATGAGAAATATTAGAACAGAAAAGCAAAAGAATATACAAACAACAGTATATTAAAAGTAGAACTATTTATAACTAAACTTTCTAACTATAACTTAATATTTGTTTCTTAAGCCATAACTAAACTTTTTATAACTAAACTATAACTAAACTTTCATATTCTAAATTAATTCCAAAAACGAATATTAAAAATACGCATTAATCATATTAAGGAATTTCAACATTAAATAGTTTTTCTAGAAATATAATTTAGTATATTGTATTTATTAGTGTTAGAGGTAGTTATGAGTTCCTACAGCGTAAAATGGATTCTGGATACATCCGGCAAGTCCGGGATTCGAAACATGTGGTACTGAGCGTTAGTCACTCTGACCATCAGGCCCCACATAGCTTATCCATATATTGCAAAATTAAGGTTTGTGAAATTTAACCGATAATGTTAACTGTTATATTATATTAGCATTAACGGTCGATGACGTTAACGAAAGCTAATAGTTTTTCCCATTTCTAGTATAAACATCTTTTAAAATGTATAAAATACTTTTTAAATTAATTTCATTTGCATCGTAAATATGTACACATCAAATATAAAAATATATTTTACCTTATTAATTTAAGAAAATTTACATTAAGTATAATTACAATAAATTAACCTTATCCACATTTTTTAATTTATAAAATAATTAAGTGGTTCTGTACAAAAATATATAAAAAAATCAATTTAAGCTGCAATAAAGTAGCATGGCTTGATGAATTACTTCCTTCTTTGTTTTGGATTATGGATAGAATCACCATGATCAGTTCATTTATTACGAAATAACTTATCAACACCTGCTGTTATAGAAAAGAAATTGACTTCGCGTTTAATTGAATTAGCTTCAAAACGTAAGGGGCGTGGCTGATGATTTTAAACAATAGGTCATTTTTTTTAAGAATATTTTGCACTATAAAATGGTATTTCGTGGTATTTTTTTTTTTCCTTTATTATTTATTGAGATGATGTGATTTCACACCTGTTCCAATCATTCAGGTGCTATAATTTCTTTAAAATATTAGGTTTTGAGAAGATCATTATTTATACTACAGGAAGCAATTTTAAAAATATTTGAATGGGAAAAATACTATTTTTCTCATAGCAGTAAAAAAAATTCCATCTCAAACTGTTTAACTTGCCAAAAAGCGGCCCACCTTGAATATTTTTCCGGGCCGAGAGATGTATCACACTTTTACAAAAATATAGCTGTTTCATAATGGCCAAAGTTGTGGAAATCAATGCATTAAAAAAATACATTATGTGGGTATCCATATATTTAAAAATTAAATTTTACTTTAAAATAATATTCTTGCGAATATAGGATAGATATTGCCTGTTTGGGGCCAGAATGGCCAGTGCTAGCGCTCTGGCGCTCGGTACCACAGGTTTCAGATTCGAGTCCTGGCGGAGCCATGGATGTTTGTAGTGGTTCGGAATCCAAGGTCCCGATCTAACACGATCGTAGAGCGTTGCGGGGGTATACTCCGCGTCCGTATCTTCAAGTTACACGCGCCCCCTGGGTAATGCAAAGTGAGTAACGTCTATGCAGTGCTTGCATAATAAGGCATCCAAGACCAAGCTGTCTAAGTGTTTGCCAGCTGCATTGGAACAATATATATATATATATATATATATATATTGCCTGTTTTATTGATCATTTCATATTTTTCAACAATTAATTCCACATTTTCAATAATTTCTCAGCGGCTGATGCAAAAAGGATTTTTCAATGATTTTCCACAAATTCTCATTGGCAACTGGTGAACCAATGGGGATAATGCCTCATCATACATAAAATTCAATTTGAATTTGTATTAATATTTTCTTTCTTATTCCACTTGGTCGACAGCAACATCTAGACCAGGGATGGCCAACCCACGGCCCGCCTTGAACACATTTCTGGCTTGTGAGATTTATCGTACTTTTGCAAAATATATTTATTTTATAATGGCCAAAGTAGTGAAAACCAAGGTATTAAAACAATACATTATGTGTGTATCCCTATATGCAAAAAATTAACTGGCGAAATTAGGAGACAAAATCAACTTTGACTTTAAAATAATATTCTTGCGAATGTAGGACAGGTATTGCTTGTTTTATTTATGAGTTTACAGTATATAATACTTATACGTATTCTTATACTGTACTTAAAAAGTATTTTCTGCGAACTCATGGTGCACGCGCATTTTGGACCTTCTAATATAACAGATTCTATGTTTCACTTTAAGTCACCTCAGTGATCATCCCTAGATACGAACAGCTGATCATCACATCAGAATCAATATAGATTTTTATAACGCTTACGTCACAAAAGAGAAATTTTCCAATTTGAGCATTTCTGGCACAAAAAGTTGTTAGAGCGTTTTGTTCAACATACCCCTGACAATCGTTTTTTTTTTTTTTTTTTTTTTTTCGAAAATGAAATTGATCAAACACAGAACACGCTCAAACATAACGGATGCAACACCCATAACAATGTGCAAATACCCAAATGGAGATCGATTTACAAAATCTAAGTGTTAGAGTGGAGAAACACATATCACACTAGTCAAATAAATATTTTTAATTATTTCATTTTTTTTTATTTCATTTGTATATATTTTAGTGCTGTATATTTCTTTACAATGTGCGTTTAGTATCATTATTATTACATCATCTATTCTTACATGCAAGAAAAACAGTAAACACAAAAATATCTCATTATGTTTTGATTTTCGCTCCAAAAAATGTCTAGTGGGTCTAAATCTAATATCGGAATATATAATTTTATAAGCGGCCCGCGGAGTTACGGTGCATTTCAAAATGGGCCACAAGATCATTTGGATTGGGCACCCTGGTTTAACTGAAAGGAATTATTATTACTATAAGTTATCCTAAAATAATAATTATTTTTTAAATTTTAATATGAATTTTTAGTATCTCAATTTATCTGCAGCATATTTGTTTATGCCGTGAACTCTGAAATATTTTTGTACTTATATAAATTGCCAGCAACTACTTGAAAAAAATGTGAGTAAATTGAATTTCGTGCGGTTTAATTTATCATTAATCATTAGTTTATTCATTTTAAATTAATCAAATTATGAATCGATTTTTAGAATCTTATTCCACTCAGTCGATATTGTATAAAATCAAAATTATTTTTGATTATATTTTTCTACAAATTTTACTGCACTAATAATTGATGTAGGAAATTGAAATTAATTTCTTCTTTTTTTCTGCAGCAAAATGCTTTTATTTTTAAATATTTTATATTTCTAAGTTAATTTTTAAAGTTTTGATATTTTAAATTGGTATTTTATTTCTTTTATTGTTATTTAAAGTACATTTTTTTATGAAAATTTTTAGTTCACAGAAAAGAAAAATTTAGATCTGCTTCTGATTCTACCAAATTCAAATGTTTATTGAAAGACTGTTTAAAAAAAAACCATTCAGATACGTGTGATTCATTAAAATAAGTTTTATTTTAAATTTAACTATCACTTTTAGTCAGCTTAAGAAATAAGTAATGTAAAAAGAAATCAGTTCAATATTTCATTTCTTCGAAATATTTATATTCAATTCAACAGAATATCTCAAATCAATATTGGAAATCAATTCAAATATTTCAATTCTTATTCTTCATATTATCCTAGATAATTATTATTTTATAATAACCCAATGGGCCTGATCGCCGAGTAACTAGTGCTACTGTGCCCTAGGTCTCGGAGTCAAGTCCCGGCGTGCCATGGTAGTTTGTAATGGCTCGGAATCCCCGTTAAACCGTAGATCAAGGTCTAATATGACTGTAGGGTGTAGGGACCCTACACCGTAAAAGAAAACATCTTCTGTCTCGAAATCTGCCAGTAGATAAACGGCTTTGGCCCACCATGGGGCTGTTATGTCAATGAAGAAAAAGAAGTTTTAGATTCAAACCGTAAAAATCGATTCAAGAATGGTAGAGAAATAATGCAAGTAAAATAATCGTACAACTTTTATTATTACCAACAATTAATATTATTATTTAATTTTTAATACAATTGTAAAATTTAAATCCATTTTTAGGTTTCAAGAGTAAGAAATGCAGTCATTTTTGTGCAAGATTTTTGTGTTTACTTAATTCAAGACCCATTTTTCTGTTACCTTATATTTAAAATGGCTTTATTAACGCTACAGCATTTTTATAAATTTATGGAAAATATTTTTAAGCTTCATAAGGAAAATGATCTTCTTCATTGTCGCAACAGTCCAATGGTGGCTAAAGTCGTCTGCCAAACTGGCAGATTACAAACAGGAGATGTTTTCATTTTTTACGGGATAGGGTTGTCAGCCCTACGCCCAACGCTCTTACAGTCATAGTAGACAAGCACCTACAGTTTAAAGGGGATTCCGAACCACTACAAACACCCATGGCACGGAGCTCCACAGCTCTAGTCACTCGGCCATCAGGACAAGAAAAATAATAGAAAAATATAATTTGGAACAATAACTTCTTGCTATAAAAGAAATATTTTATTTTCAAATAAAATTATAGTTATAAATTTTATTTGCATGAGATATAATACAATCAACAATCACAAATTTATTTTATACTTTTAACTGCTTGATTAATTGTTTTACCGATTAAAATTACATTTTTTGATGAATTTATTGTAGACTATAGTAATGCAAAGCGCAAGCAACTTTAAGAACTTTGGTTAAATTTATGCATTTTATTTTCTTTTTATTAAAAAAAAAAAGATTATTCATTCTACATTACAAATTCAATTCGATATTAAACACATTTATCATTTATTTAACGCAAAAAAAATCTCCAATCATAACTCTTTCCAAACTACTCACAAATGATATACATGATTATAACGACTCAGCTACGGTTGCAGAATCTGATTTATTTTCCCGATCTGAAATACACAAGCTGTCAAATAATACACTTTGAAATATGTTCACAAAATTACCCAGTGCTTCCCAAACCACAGTACAATAATCCCTAAAAAACGCCTATGGTACACTGTGTCCAACAGAGAGACTCTAATCACAGTCTCTTTGGAAAATAAATGATTATCTTGAAAACTTATCTCTAAAATACAAATTTCTGTGATGTATTGCACATGTCCCGCAATGAACACAGTTTTCCTCCTAACAGTTATTTATAAATAATAGATTATTTCCTCAACAGAAGTTTTTACACCAAGCAATCTTCAAATTGTTAGTGGACGCCGAAAATTGGTGCCAAAGGGGTTGTCATTAAGGCCACCATATCTCACAACTTTTTCCGCCCTCCTCTTTATGTATTATTATTTTGTGTGTCCCTTTTTTGTGGTAATTACTGGGATTCACGGTTCGGTAAAGTAAAGGTTTGACTACTACGCATGGCCATGAACTTCTTTCAACCAATCGTGGTTCATTTTATCCAGTGAGTACGATTGCGCAATAGAAATATCATTCAATTTATTGTCTACTTTATAAAGACTTCGCTGATTTGAATTTGATCCACTCTTCAATATTATCCCTTATTGTTTTCATTTTGAGTGTCATATTTATCTCATACGTATTTTTTATTAGCTAGTGCTCTGACCTTTGAAACCACAGGCTTCAGGTTGGAATCCTGGCGTTGGTATGGATGTTTGTGACTGGTTCGGAATCCACGTTAAACTACAAGTCCCGGTCTAAATAGCCCAAAAGTTTGCACAAAATGACCGTAGAGCTATAAACCAAACCAAACTATACGTATTTCTTAATGTTGATATGATTTAAAATGTGTGTTGACCTAAATCAGTGTCATCTGTCTGTCATATATTCACAAGAATATTATTTTAAAATCAAAATTAAACTTTTCTCATCCTTTAGACAATAATATAGGGATGCACACATAATATATTTTTTTAATACATTTGTTTTCCCTGACTTCGGCCATTATAAAATAAACATATTTTGTAAAAATGTGATAAATCTCACGGGCCGAAAAAATAGTTGAGGCGGGCCGCGGGTTGGCCACCCCTGACCTAAATAATAAATCGAAAATTCAACAAAAATTTCTTTAAAAAACTTTTTGTGATATTATTATCGATACCGATTTATTAATTAAGATATAAGTTTGCAATAATCATCACTGAATCTAAGTTATTTAAACTCATAACATTGTTTGTAGCCTAATAGCTGTATGGTCATGCGCAATGATGCAGCTTATACTGCCCCGATCACCATGCGATTTCTCACATCCCCAATACGAGAGTGAAGGGTGAATCTTCCTAGTAGAATCCAAGTAATTGCCACCTTTGCATGCCACGTTGCCAGATCCATTACCAATATAAAATATTTAATCGTCTGCCCTGCTACTTTTGTTTTGACAAATGAGTTCCGGGGTGAGCCCACCCCTGCCGTAGGGATGGCGGAGGGAGCGATGCGTAATGAATGAAGAACGGAAGAGTTGAAGTGTCCGTGGTTGAGTGATTGTGCCAAACGAGAAAAGTTATTTGATAGGGAGATAATAGGGTGGGGCAACGGGGAGGGGCTACTGTAATAAACTCAACGGAAGGATGAGCAGGTATTCTAGAATGAACTGATTCTACAGATTCGAAGATTTGTAGAATTGATTTTTATTGATAGCAAGGGAAAAAGATTTGTTAGGTTAGTTAAGAGATTCTTGTACCAACAGTTTATTTTTAAATTTTGGCAAAAAAAAAAAAAAAAAAAATGTTTTTTTAAGTTATTTGGTTTAATTTATAAAATCTTTTTGGTTTCATTTTTAAGTTAGCAATGAAATGTAAAGAAAGTCGAGAAAATTAGTTGCAAATGAGTTGCTTTTTTGACAAATAATGTTCATTTCAAAAAGTTTTTAATAGCTGTTTTAAAAACCGAAAACGAATTTTTTTTTGGAATATTGTTGTGCATCGATTTAAAAAAGTGTTTAAAATACATTTTAAATAACCAATGTATCCACATCATGATAATTCTAAAATGATAAATGATAATGATGATAATCATTTAGAATATCATGAAATGTAGTATTCTAAATTTATGAATAACTGCTGATTTGATTAAGTTCCTCGTAATTCTTTTCTGTTATAAAACTGGCTGAAAATAAAGAAAAAAATTTTAATAGCGTCAAATATTTTACATAGATAAATAAAAGGGAAAGACAATTACATTTAAAAAAAAAATTTTCAAATTGAAGTAATAACAACAATAATAATAATAACTTAATAAAATAGAAACCCTTAAAATATAATTCTTTAATAATAGTTCTAAATCAACATATTAAAAAGCTTATATTTGCTTTGCTTACAAAAATTGCTTTGTTGAAAAATCATTTATTATCGGATAACCACCACACTAAATAGCACTTCAAATTGATTTTCAATATTTCTGGTGTTCCACGAAAACCACAGTAATTGAATAGATTCCAAGTTGATTGTCCAGCATTACTAACCGTTTAATTTAAGTGAATTTAGAATCACAACTTGATTTATAAATCTTGCACGGTACTAAAAATGTACTATTCCCCAAATTCTCATTGCAGCTTCATTGTAACTGTTTGTGAAACAACTTTTGAAGAAAATCGCTTGATCGATCATCTCTCTCCATATATACAGTAGAACCTCTTTAAATATGTGGCATAAAATGGAGTAGAGCTTATGCGTACTACAAGCAACTAAGGAATCTTATGAAATGAAGAAGAAAAAAAGAGAGATAAGATAATTCGATAAGATTAGGAGAGAAAAGAGATAGATTTAGAAAATGTCTTCTCATTTGTTTTCATCATAGTTCTTAAACGCATAAATTACAATAGAGCCTCTTTAAGTCGAACCTCCATAAGTCGAAAACCTCCACAACTCGAAAAAAAGTTTTTGTTCCCTTCCCTTCAAGCCCCAAAACCTCCATTACTCGAAATTTCAACCCTCTATATGTCGAAATAATTATTCAGTCCCCACAATCTATTTTTGGTATATATTTTCCCTCCCTAACTCGAAAAAAAATTGAACCTCTGTACCTCGAACATTACCAATGTCTGATTTTACAACCTTTTTCACAATCTTTACAACTCGATCATTTGAAATTGTTTTGCAATTATTTTGATTTTTTATTGTAGTACATAATATATTTTTAAGTTACAAATAAACATGTTTCAAAACTTAATTTTTTTTTTTTTACCTCTCTTACTCAAAATAAGTTAGAAAGAATCTAGACCCCCACAAGTCGAACATTTCCTTAAAAATCCGCCTAAGTCGAAATCCTCCATAAGTCGAAAACTCTATAACTCGAATTATTTGGCGTCTCCCTTGAAGTTCGACTTACAGAAGTTCTACTGTATAAATATATATAAGGAGAGAGTTGATAGAAAAATCATATATATATATATATATCTTTCCACACACACACACACACATATATATATATATGATGTAACCGTATGATGTATATATATATGACCGTATGATGTCAATCAAACTTAATTACTTATAATAAAAATCACATTTAAACGTAGAAAATGGCAAATTATTTGTGTTCATTTTCATTCTTGAGTAGTATTGTAAGGAGAGGAGACGTTCTAGACACTAAATAGGCAGTTCGATTATGCAATAGGCATTCATTAACTGGTGCATTCAGTGTTTTCGGTACCCATCGAGATTTGACGCGTTTGAGGCCCAAAATGGAATGGACCGATCCTTTTGAAATTCCAACATCAGCAGCAAGGTCTCTAATTGTAAATCGACGGTTTGCAAGCACCCAATCTTTGATTTTTTTTTTTTTTTTCCGACGTGAGCTTCGTCGGTTGAGGTGGAGGGTCGACCAGAGGGCTCCTCGTCTTCAACGCGTTCTCTGCCTTCTTTGAACTGCTTATACCACTTCTAAACATTTCTGTCCGATATAGGAATGCTCACCTTCTGCGACATTCTGCATATTTCCGCAAACAAAATTGAATGCAAGTTTTTGCTCAATGAATTCAGGCATTTCAAAAATCGCCGGAATCAGTTTGAGCGTCTCACAAAGGTTTTTATCTCTCATATCGAATTAAAACATAACTATTTAAAAAAGTGTAAAGTCAGTCTTTACAGTTTATCAGAGTCCCTTGTGCCCAGGGGGCCTTAAACTCCTATCTGGTCAAAATGAGTACATGGCGATAAGTAGGAGAAACATGGTTATCAAAAAACAGGAAATAAGTAGTTAAGGAAAATGTCCCCAAATTCAAAATTTTGAGAAGAAAATGAATAATATTAAATAGTAAAATAACAAATTAAAAAGAGATTCCACAGGAGGATAGGGTAACCGCTGCTAGAAATGATGACGAAAGGACGTCTAGGAACTTTGTAAATTGTAAAGAACCGCCCTGGGGAGTTTACCATTTTCCGGCAGAGTAAAATCGTATCTCGGGAGATTACGAATTAAAAAGTGTGTAAATAATAAACTTATTTCAAAAATAAAATATAAATATTTAATTTTTTTTTTTCTTGGGGATCTTCATTTTTGTTTATAAAATCTTTGCATTTCTTTTGAATTTAATAATTTCTATTATACTTCAATTAAAAGAAATTGCAGTGAATTAAATTTTCTTTTCAATCATTATTTATACTATTAAATAATAAAACGAACACAATAATTAATAATTCTGATCAATCTGTAATTAACAAAATGGTGTGTTCTATCATCATACAGTTTTATTCTTAATTAATAACATTAGAAGTAGGTTAGCTATAGAAAATTATATGATTTCAAATAAGCTTAGAAATTATTATATGGCGATTTAATTTAATTTTTGTAATTTTTATATCTTTATATGGGTTAATAACTAACTATTTAAGAAGAATAAATAACAAATTTATTTCAGAAATAAAATATAAATATTTAATCTTTTTTTTTTCTTACTGTATATATATATATATATTTACTTTTTAAAATATTTAATACAACCTTTACATATCTCTTGAATTTAATAGTTTTTATTATACTTTAATTTAAAAAATCGCAATGAATTAAATTTACTTATCAATGAATCGTATAAATAATAGTATGAGCACAATAATTGATAATTCTGTTTATAGAAACATTTTATGCCATATAATAAAATGCCATATAAACAAATCGCCATATAATAAATTGTATTACTAATTATTATTAGCAATATATATTATTAGCATTTTTTATATGTGTAAAATGTATTACTAATTAATATTACCAACACTTTATATATGTATAAAATTATTTATTACAGAAAATTAAATATATAAATCTTAAATGTCATTTATTCTTCTTCCTTCATACTCATGTAGATGAGGAAAATTCTGTAAAAGTTGTTTTCCATTTCGATAATACTTTTCTTTATTTAAAACAATTTGTAATAAATAGATAAATTAAATTTAAAAAAATTTGTCGTAATTTATCGTAATTAAAATTAATAATTATTTAATCGTAATAATAATACGAAATTAAGATTTCATTACAAATTGAGTTACCAACTTTATATTGGTATTTTATTTTTTATCTCAACCTTATTCATCCATATTAAAATGAAATTTTACAAAAATTTAGATATTTAATATAATTTTATCTTTATTTATCCTTTTTCATTAAAAAAATTAAAATAGCATTTGTATTTAATGTTAGCGAATTAAGAAAATAATTAACATATATATATATGTTTTTTGACCCAATCGTAGCGTTACCGATTACCAATACGATTACCCAATCGTAGCGTCAGCGTTATCATTTAAGGTCTCAGATTAAAATCTTCTGGTGGCGTCCTTTGTAATCACTACATTCAGAAACGAGAATAATCGATGGCGATTGTGACAAAGTGTCTCTTCCATTGTCAATCAGACTACAGAGAAGATGCTTTCTAGGCCCGTGAGACACGCAAATGTGGGACAATTGGCCCAGCATGTTTTTTCCGCTTGCCCATAAGATGTTTATGTTATGCTTAAGTTTATCACTAAACTCCTTATTCAGAAAAAGCAGCCTGATGGCCAATTGGTTAGCGCTCTAGTCTTCGGTACCACAGGCTCCAGGTTCGAATGTTGGCGGTGGCTTAGATACGTGTGAGTGGTAAGGAATCCACTTTAAACTGTAGGTCCCGGTCTGTTTAGCCCTCGTGTGCACAAATGACAAACCAAACTATTCAGAAAAAAATAGTAGATCAATAAAATAATGATTCAAAAACAATTTTCAAAAATTATATGCATCTACATTTTTCGATATTTTAAAATGCCACGAATTCTTAATTTATGTGGATAAAATAATTGGGACAAATCTATATAAATCTTTTGTTAAAATCATACTAGTGATCACTGGAAAAGGGAGAAATTCACAGCGGCCTCGGTGGAACCGTTCGCGGTAGAAAAATTCCACCTATCTCCGTGTTTGGTCTGTTGCAGGAAGTATCGACAGATTCTTCCGCCTCATTCAGTATTACTACCGCCAAGAAAAGTCGTTACTTCCGCTAAGTAGAATCTTGTTTAATCAGTTACTACAATGGTAAGAGGAGTTTCAGAGTTCTATTTTTTTTTTTTTTTTTTATTTATTTATTTTTTTTTGCTTTTTGTGTTTTCTTATTTATGCCTTTCCACGTGCTGCATTCTTCTTTGCAATGGCAAGTATACTTTTAGCATAATCCACTATGATAATGATTTATCTTAAATTATTTACCTTCCCTTTTTTACAAACATCTGTTGTTGATATTGATCACACATGCATTAAATAAAATATTTTGATTAAATACAACAATACTTAATTATTAGTTAAATCTGATTGCATAAATTGGTGATGGAGATTAATCAATTTACTATGACTAGATTGGTAACTTTATTTATTTTCATTTCATTTTCTTTTCATTTTCATTCATTTAATTTTTATTTTTGTAAAAACCTATTGGTTGTTTCTGCGGTCTGATGGCCAATTGGCTAACGTTCTGGCATTTGGTGTTTCAGGTTCGAATCCCTAGCGATGGCATGGATGTTTGTGACTGGTTTGGAATCCACGTTAAACTGTAGGTCCCGGATCTATTAGCCCAAAGTGTACACAAGATGACCGTACAGTGACAAACCAAACCAATCAAGCGTATTGCTTGCTTCTATCACAATATTTAATAAATAAAATTTATTCTTAAAAATAACCTTTAGCACATCTTCTTAAGAAAATAAAATGCTTTTTATTTCATAGAAAATTCACTTGATTTTCAATGAATATTTGATTATGAAAAACCGGTAAATAACATCTGAATGATTAAATAAATAAAGCAATCTTTTATTTAATCGCAATGGCTATTTACGGATACAATGATTGATATGATTAATGATTTATTAATATGATACTTGGAAGAAACATATGATTAATATGATACTTAGAAGAAAAGAAATATGATTATAATACCGAATAGCCATATGAATAAATATATTTTATGCATGATAGAATAAAGAAAATAATTTAACTTTCATTTATACATATTTTTTTGTATTAAATTTAACTCAGAGTAAATAAATGAATAATCCTTGTGATTTGATACTGATATACAAGAAAATTTTTTTCTCCTTCAATGTTCTTCAAAAAGTAATTATTTCTACTATAAAATACAAAACCTCAGGTATTGGCTGATTAATGCCAAGTATAATTTTATAATATAATCTTAATAAATAATTGATAAGTATATTTTATTGTCTTTTTTTCTTAAAGATAAAAAGCAACATATAACTAAAAAAAGGACTCGTGTATAGTAAATCTGTAGTCAATCCCACTAAGCTCTTAACGAAGGTTCTCTATTGTCATGTTCATTTTTTTCCACACTTTAAGCTAATTAGACTGGGACCTACAGTTTAATGCGGATTCCGAACCACTCACAAAACATCCATGCCATCGCTAGATTCGAACCCGAAGCTAGCCAATTGGCCATCAGGCAGTAACATGTTTTTTGTGTTAAATTGTTAAAATTTTCTTTTTATATTTTAGGATAATTTATTTATTTTTCAAAAACAGGTGGTTATGACAGGTTTGACAAAAACAGGTTTCATTATGAAGAATCATTCTTAATGGAGGAAGGAAACTGAATTGCCCTGGGTGTGTACAATAACAATTGAGGTGACACAAAGTGAGTAAACTATAAAAGGACACCATGTGCATACTGGGTAACGCTGAATCTATTACAGATTCAACGATTTAGAGGCAAATGAATTTGTTTAATCAAAGTGTGCTGCATTCCTTAGAAGATAAGAGTTATTTGAAGGCATATTTTCTTTTGTTTGACAACGAAACGGCGTCCGTTTTTGACTCTTACATAATGAGCACTGAAGATAAAACTTTCAGAAAAGTAACTTTTGTTTTTCAAAGAAACTTTCCCAGTACCATTAATAAAAAGGATCTTAAATGTTAATTTTAAAATTATTATAAAAGAAAATTAAAAGTGGCATTGTAATTTTTTATTTTAAATTAATTGTTTATTAAAAATAATTAAATAAGTTTGTCTGTTTATTAAGAAGAAAGAAAACTAATTAAAACATCTTTTAAAAAATTTTAGCTTTTGGAAAGTTACTTTATGCATGATTCTCTTTAAGAAATATAGATTTTTCAAAATATTTTACTGAATAAAAACTGCAAATGTATGAAAAGTATCTATTTTTACGGAAATGAAAATAAAAAATTCTTAAAAGGACGGAAATGAAAAATAAAATTATTCCTTTTAAAAGGACGGAAATGAAATAAAATTATTTTAAAAGGACGGAAATGAAAATAAAAATATTCCTTCCCTTTTAAATTTTTTCTGTAATTATTTTTAGACCATTAACTTTTAAAGATACGCATTATCTTTAAAAGGAATTTAATTAGATAGTCGAAAGTTTTGATATAAGTAGGCTATGTAAAAATAAGCAGTGTTCAGTATGAAAAATACATGTCAGGCTAAATGTAAAATACTTATTTTAAAAACATTCCTATTTTTTATTATTATTATTTTTATTTATTTGTTTATTTATTTATTTATTTATTTTTTTTTTGCATTTGCATTTGCATTTGCGTTATCACTTTTTCTATTATGTTGTTAAAATGAAATTACCATTATTTTTTATGTGATTCTTTATGGACGATAATTATTTTTCCCCTTCAGTAAATACAAGATAAAAGTATGCGGTGCAGCCGCGTATTTTTAGTATATTGTGCACCGTTATTCTACGAATCTCTCATTTTTTTTTTTTCTGTAAAATAACTTGTGAATTACATAACAATGATTTGCTAGTGCAACGTAATTTCTAACCTATAATGCGCAGTGGTATTATAACGCATAGTCACAATTTTTCAAATCGAAAAAATAAAATAATTCGTTTAATCTGGGGCGGAGTATATTGAAGGACAATAAATTGTAGATAGCGGCCCAATAATCACACCCGAAAATATTAACGTTTTCTAACCTGTAATCCTTGAATTTCAGGCAGAAAAATGCAATTTTTTTTTTCCTCATAATTTTCCTTTATTTTATTTTATTTTATTTTATTTTATTTTATTATTTTTTTTTTTTTTTACTGACAAATGAAAATTTTGAAACATTTTTAACATAATGATAAAAGAGATCTAATTTTTTTTTTGGGAGTAAAAATATGTTAGAAAGTATTCTAAAATTTCAACAAAATGTGGTGGTGACATTCATGGCACAATGGTAGAATTTCTAGTGTATAATGACTATTCATTCAATTTTTTTATCTTCTTGGTTTTGACATTGAATTTTATTTTTTAAGTATTATGTAAGAAAAATATAAAAGTAAGTTTACTAAAAACTAAAAAGTCTTTCTCTCCAAAGTTCCAAAGGCCGAGCTCGCGCTCGGTTAACACAGGTTTCTGGGTTCGAGTCCTCACGGTGCCATGGGTGTTTGTAGTGGTTCGAACCACTTTAAACTATAGATCGCGGTCTGTTTAGCCTAAAGTGTGCATAAGATGACCGTAGCGTGACAAACCAAAACCAGATTTCCAAAGAAAATATTTAAATAAATCAAGGAAAATTACATCTAAAATTCTTCCTAGAATCCTACTCTCACAATGCAGTTTTATCTAGATGGCACACCTCTATATAAAAAAATTTGTAATGTTTGTTACAATACTTTCTATGAAAAGTTTATCAGTCGTTACACAGTTACATGATATTAATATTATTTTTTATTGTAAATCTTACTGCTAGACAAAAAAAAAAAAAGACAAATTTCCAATTTAAAACTCCAGGGGCTTATGGAATTTCCATTTTTTTTTTTTTTTTAGGTTGCTAGCACCGTCCTTGGGAAATCTGTGTGAAATTTGACGTCAAAATATTCATTAGTGTTTGAGTGACGCTTGACTTTGTGAGACGCTAAAACTGATTCCGACGATTTTGATTTAATCGAGCAAGAACTTGCATTCAATTTTGTTTGGGGGAAACGTATAGAATGTTGCAGAAGGCATTCGGTGAGTATTTTTATATCGTGGAAAGAAATGTTTACAAATTGTATAAACAGTTCAAAGACGGCAGAGAACGCGTTGAAGACGAACAGCCCTCTGTTCGACCCTCCACTCAACCGACGTAGTCCACGTCCAAAAAATGAAAGATTTGGTGCTACAGTCCGCCTGATTTACAATTGGGACCTTGCTTGATGATGTTGGAATTAAAGTGATCGGTTAATTCAACTTGGGGCCCCAAACATCAAATCTATTGGTACTGAAAACTGAATGCGCCAGCTCACACTTCTCGATCTTAATTTTTCTATAAAATTAAACCCATGTCAAAATCCAACTTCCGGTATTCAAGACCGCGCGACATCTGAGCAAATCACATACAAAGAAGACTACTCGGGGACACCTTTTTGTGGTCGAAGAAATTCGAAAATGAATTCAGGGCGCTGAGATTAAGGAGCGCTTTGAAGGCCAATCCTGCTGATGACTTTTTGAAGCATCTGGTGTGGGGATTGGAAAAATGTTGGCAGTAGTAGCATTGCAGTCTGGAGATAGGATTACTTTGAAGGCGGTCAAAGTAGATTTGAAGAATAAATAAAGAGTTTTTGATATATATTTTTCTTACTTTTGTAAGACTTTGTGATATATGAATAAGAATCATTAGAATACAATATGCAGACTACAGACGAGATATAATAACTCTGCATTACAAAAACAAAAATAGCATACAGTATATTACAATAAAACATGTAATGAGACTCAATATACACATTTAATTTGCAGAGAATCACTGCAGCAATAATAATTAAATATAGTATACATAATCATCTATAAAGCTCGCTAAATACCAAAAGTGAGTGTTTAGTAAAAGCAAAAATGACGCATATTTAAATTCGTTTAAAAAGTTTAAAATTTGGGACATATTTGTTTTTGAAAATCACTATAATACACCCCTTCTTCGCCAATGGTATGTCACTGTATCATATCTTCTCGCCAAAGATAGGTAGTCGCCACATCGTTGCATCTGTTGTGAAACACCTGAAAAAGTGCCGAAAAGAGTAATTTAACATTAGAAGTTATTTGATCATTATATAAAATAAAGTATTACAGTTATATATCAAAAATAAATTTACCGGTATAATATGCTATATTGTGTGATACAAGTTTGGTCATAAATCTGATGTACTGTCGTATTCAATAAAGATTGCTGAAACGTGTTTATTTTCCTAGGTCAATAGGTTAAATAAAGTTAAATTCTGTGTCTTTTGAAAAGCAGCAATGCAGCCTATCATTCGACTTACAGCCGTACTCAGGAGTTATACTTTAAATCTTATTTTTTAATGTAATGTAAATAAAAACAAAGCGGTGAGTCTCATACAAAACGAGTATGTAAAGAAAAATTTTTGTAAGTCAATTCCTACTTTTTTTCACTCTATTGCAGAAAAGTCCTTTTATAAACATTTTTCATTCATGTTTATTCCGCGCCAGCTAGCTGGTAGATACTATGCAACTTAAATCTCACAAAAATCTAAAAGTTAAGTAATTAAAATTTAATTGACTGAGTTAACATTGGAGAAAACCTGTATTCACATCCAGTGCTTCAGGTCCACTACAGAGTTCAAAAGAATGTATTTGAACTCGAGTGGATGAATGTAAAAAAGGCATCTCATGAACGATTGTAAATTTGAACAAGATATATATAGGGAGAGTGGGAGCTAATAGAAGGAATTGAAAATAGCAAATATACAAGTCAGTTGTTGACGGATACGTCCGTGCCAAGTGAAATGTTAAATACGTCACTTTTTCAGTGGATTCCATCACAGGTTAATGATGAACGAAAGGACAAATCTTCTGGCAGGAGAAGTTCCTGACAGTGTCCTATCCCTCTTGATTCTTTTAGGAGAAACTATAGGGGACAAAATTAAGTCATCGTATATTAGTGAATTATTATCTTACACCAAAGGAAAGTCTGGGAAGACTGGAAAATTTGTAAGGAGACCTTTTTTGCCCATTTTAGATTAAGAACTGGATCCGAGTGCTTGGTCAAAATAGTATTTTCCAAACTTTGATAGATGTGTTTATGTGATAGAGAAACTAATGAAGCTCATCTACTTATTTGCTCGATTGGACCTCTCTAAACTTACAACAGAATGGTGATGTGTGTAATTTTTTACTGGCGGGCCAGGAAAAACATGGGTCCTGATCACATGAACTTTTATTAGGCTTCTAGTTTTTTTAAATTTTTGCTCCTAGAACTTTTCACTTGTTCTTAACTGATTTTAAGGTCTTTTGATTTTTGTTAAGAATGCCTGGTCATTTCCCTTGTGTACCTGATTCGTTTATAGGTTCTTTTTTTTCAATTC